>LPNX010023563.1:7066-39092 GCA_001517045.1 Pseudotsuga menziesii | reverse complement strand
GATGAGGATGGTGATGATGATCGATGACCAATGATCATGGTGATGATGAGGATGAGGATGGTGATGATGATGATGATGAAGGTGATGATGATGATGAGGACGACGATGATGTTGATGTTGATGATGATGACGACAATGGTGATGATGATGTTCATGATGTTGATGGTGATGATGATGATGAAGAGGAGGAGGAGGAGGAGGAGGGATGATGATGATGACGATGACGATGGTGATGATGATGTTGATCATGATGACGACGATGGTGACAATGATGTTCATGATGATGATGATGAGGAGGAGGAGGTTGACGCTGATGATGAGGATGAGGATGGTGATGATGATCGATGACCAATGATCATGGTGATGATGAGGATGAGGATGGTGATGATGATGATGATGAAGGTGATGATGACGACGATGGTGATGATGATGATGTTGATGTTGATGTTGATGATGATGATGACGATGGTGATGATGATGTTCATGATGTTGATGGTGATGATGATGATGATGAGGAGGAGGAGGAGGAGGAGGATGATGATGATGATGAAGATGATGATGATGATGACGATGGTGATGATGATGTTGATCATGATGATGATGATGGTGATGATGATGTTCATGATGATGATGATGATGATAAGGAAGGTAATGCTGAGGATGGTGATGATGATCGATGATCAATGATCATGGTGATGATGAGGATGAGGATGGTGATGATGATCGATTATCAATGATCATGGTGATGGTGATGATGATCGATGACCAATGATCATGGTGATGGTGAGGATGAGCGATGACTTATGATCATGGTGATGATGAGGATGAGGATGGTGATGATGATGATGATGAAGGTGATGATGATGATAACGATGGTGTTCATGATAATGATGTTAACTACAATGCGCACGCGTTTAGGTTTTATAAATTACGCGCATGTTTTGCTTTACTAAATCGCACACGCATTTGGCTTTACTAAAGCGTGCTTGCGTATTGGTTAAATTCAAAAAAAAAATTCCCACCAAATGACAAGGCTTAGCCTCCACCCTTGCTTTCATGGAATTCCTATGCCTATGTGTCTGCTTTGTACTTTGCTTCGGATTCAACATGCCTATGCCTTGGAGTATGATAAACCATGGCTAATTCAGCATTATATCCAAATTTCCAATATGCTCATGTTTAGCGGTTCATCTGATTATGCTACACACCTCCATTTTTTATGAGATTTTAGAAACAGATATGTTTTTTTTTGCAGATTCTAAATATGTAAATTTTAACAAGAATACATAATTTTTTCTATTTTTTTAAATTTATCTACTGTCATCACTCCTCAACTCAAGAAACACACTGTTAGTGTTTTTTCCATATCTTGTTCGTTTCTCAACCATTTAAAAGAAAAATTTTATGGTGCACTAAAGAACACCAACCTCTACATGCTATAAAAAACCCACTTCCAAATAATTGCATTAAGACATTCAAATGCTACACCCATAATTGACGTACAATTTTGGAGGTTTGATCTCTTAGATAATTAAATACAAATTTAAAAATATTATTTTTATTATTGGAAAAATAGTCGTACACTAGTCCTATATGTTCTCTATATGTATACCAGTTTTCATAAGTTTATTTCATCATTTAGACACTCAGACACTGCACCCACAAAAACATATACCTTATAATTTGTCCCAAAAATAAAAAGTGCCCATTAAAAAATATCTAACTTTATATAGTTAACAACATTTTCAATAGAAAAAAATTATATATTTGGAAAGGTCATTCAATTTCCTACATTTATTGTTTTTAACTGATCGCAAGATTCATTGTGTAAGTATCTCAAAATATCCATGCAAGTTGATGGATGTCTGTTTTTTCAGTTTTGTATTGCATCTAACGCACCAAAAGAGACCCTCAACTTCTTGCACACACCCTTGGGCTTTGCATTCCTTGTTCATATTGTTTCTTCCTGCATTCATATGAATAATGACCAAATTTCTTACAATAATGAGATTTGATTTTTTATTTATCAAACCTATGGCCACTTGTCTAACTTGGGTTCTGATTATCTCCTCTGCCACCGACATTTGCAGGACTTCTGCCTCATCCTCCTCTTGAAGAACTTCTTCCTCTTCCTCTGAAGTTGTTTCTCCCCTTGCCTCTACCACGGCTTATGGATGACTGTGCTGCAAATGCACCTTCCAGTGATGTTTGTGTTCTGCTAAGTCTGTGTTCATGATTGATGAGTGAAGCTTGCAGCTCATGAATGGTAAATGTCGACATGTCTGTGTGTTCTTCCAAGGTCACAACCAAGTTTTCAATATATAAGACCAGTTCAATCTATGAATATGTCAAAAAAAAAAAAAGTAATAGTGGAGACCGGATTACAGAGTCATCAGTTAATGACCTTGCCTTTCAGCCGGCCCCAACCTTTCCACGTAACTAATATATATAGCATTCAAGGAAGACACATTCATATTGCTATTCTTCAAATTCTGATATTCATACTGTGGCACTCATCAATTGCTTATTCTGCGGCTATGAAGAGAAGAATTGAAATATATGGAAATGAGAATAGCAGCACGATTAGTAGTATTTATTGCCATGCTTATGTTCATAACGATGGTTATTGAAACTTCGACTTACAGGCCTCAGAAATTGACACTGAAATTACATGGAGATGAAGTGGGAAACAATAATATTAGTAATATTAAGATGAAGAATGGGTGGTTTGAATCCCTTCCTAGGGGCCCTATGCCTCCGTCGAGCCCCTCACAGTGTAAAAACTACAGGTCTTCCTGTAGAGGATCGTGTCCAGTTAAACAGACAGGTTAATACAACATGGAATAATTCCATGCGTATCCGGTTTTAACAGGTCGGTGAGTTGGAATTGCAAGAGCTGCTAATTCTTCTGATCAGTTCTTGAATTATATTGGTGACTTGAAGATTCTTCAAAGTAATCTTGAGATAGGAATATATTCACATTCATATATAAAGATTAAAGATTGCAACGGGGTAATTTTTTCAAAATAAATAAAAATTTTGTTTTATCAATATTACAAACTTTTGTTTTATTAATATTATAAATTTATGTTTTATCAATATTATGGTTTTCTTAAACCAAAGTTGGTTTCCAAGGATTTTAATCATCATCATCACAATATCTTCTTCCAATTTTTACATTAAATTCTTTTTTAAGACTTTTAAAGAAATTCCAAGTCCAAGTTTCTACATTGACTATCCCCCAAGCATAATTTTGTGACCAAAATATCGTTTCAAAGTGATTGTACGCTTATGGTAATGTCTGTTTTAAATAAACACATTTTATTTTATTTTTTTAATTGGAATTTCAACATTTAGTTTTTCCTAAATCTTTTGGAAGTGATGGTCCCTTCAAGATAATGTCTCTTTTAACCTAAACATTTTTTATTTTAATTTTTTAATTGGAATTTGAATATTTAGTTTCTCCTAAATATTTTTTATTTCATTATTAAGACTTCGAAAATTAAAATTAATAAACCCCGCCATTGGCTCCCCCAACTTCCCCCTTCTACCTTTGATCCCTCTCCTCCCAATCCCCACCCCTCCTCTCCAACCTCTTGGTCCACTCCTCCCCCTGGCTTCTTCAAGCTTAATTTCAATGGGGATTCTAAAGGTAACCCTAGCCTGGCTGGTTTTGGTGGAGTCTTTGGGACTGATACAGGACAGATCATCCAGGTCTTCTTCGAGAAACTGGGACTTGAAAGCAACAACGTGGCCGAGCTGAATGGACTCCTTCAGGGCATCAGAATTGCTTCCACTCACAACCTCTTCCCGCTAGTGGTTGAGGGAGACTCGGCACTCATCCTCAATCTTGCCACTAACTCGAGAATGGTATGAGCAGCTCTAAAATCTCTTCAAGCTATATATTGGACTATGATCTTCAACAACTCACTGTGCTCCTTGCACAACTAGTTGCTATTAACTTCCAGCATGTTAGAAGAGAAGCCAACTCACTGGCAGACAAGATGGAAAACTAGGGAGTTAGCTCATCCATGTTCCTGTTCCAATGTACCTTGGCCCTGTTCCAATGTACCTTGGCCGATATTATAGATGCTCACCTAAAGCAGGAGTGTGAGCTCATAGCCTCTAAAGACCTAATCCCAGATGCGGGTGTAAATAGTGCCAACGTGGACCTAGGGGAGGCTGACAAGCCCTTTCCCGCCCAAGCTTAAACCACTGCCTATGTTGTCACAAGGAGACTTAAATGCCACGGGAGACATGGATTTTTCTCAGATATTCGAAGGGACTAGGCCGTCTGATCACTGCTCAAGTGCCATTAATAAACCTCCTGGCTGCCCAAATTCACACAAGCGCCATTCAATTTGGAGGATGTCGACTGTTGGGTTTTACCTGATCTTCATTGCTGCTCTTCGTTCCATAAAGGCTCTCCACTGCCCTATTCACCATTGTTGCTCGACATTCCAGTGCTGCACTCCACTCTGTGTTCCACCTTCATGCTCCATTGTCATTCTGTGCTCAAGTGTTGCTCCCCAGTGTCGAGGTCCGCCATACCAGAACCCAGCTCAGGTTTTCCTTTACCGTGCTCTGCTCCTTGCAATACTTCAACCATGCCGAGAAGAAAAAGAGGCACTCCATGTAGGGGCACAGCCATAATGAACATGCAGAAGGCCAATTACTTCTCTCGGCCCAAGCCAGCAGCAACGACTTTGACTTGGAAATTCCGAAGGAAGTGTAGAGACTTGTTCCAGACTGGGAGGATGAATTTTCTGGGGCACTTGGTGCAGTTGGACGAATAGTGGAGTGACGAAAGAACTACTGGGTCTTCAAAAATTTTCTCATGCACCTGGTCCTTAGATCCTACCCTTCAGTTCCTCCTCCCCCAGTGCCTTCTGTTCAACCCTCGTCGGCTCCTCAAGCGGTTGCTCCATCTAGCCCTCAAGTTGTTTGTTAAGAACCCGTGTCAACCCTCCTCTTAATTTTGTTAGTATATTTTATCAGACACATATGCTTTGTAAGCCGTCCCATCAGTTTGTTGTATTATCACACATTCATGGGGAGTAAGTAATACTTGTTAAGTTGTCTAGTTATTATGTTGCATTATCCCACATTCATGGGGGCTAATAGTTGTTTAGATTAGACTTAGTATATAAGTATGTGTTGAGTCTAATGAAAGCATCGAAGATTATTTTGTATTGAGCTTGCTCAAAGGAGGTTGCCCCCTCAAAGTGTCCCGCGATCAATAAAAATCTCTTTTGTGCTCCAATATTTCTGTTATATCGTTCATTTTGATTGTTCATTGTAGGAGGTTCTCCACATCTGGTATTAAAGCACTTTCCTTGGCACAAGTGGGAATTTTTTTTTTGAAAAAGAAAAAGGGGCAAAATTGGGCGGCGACTTTCACATCTATTTTTGAAAATTTTTGTACATATTCAAGAAAAAAAAGTTGCATAGTTTAATTCCTCTTTCAAAAATACGCAGTTTCAAAAAAAAATCATCTCATTTGGAGTTCTAAAAGTGGAGATATCGCAGATTTAAAATCAGCAATTTTTTAGAATTTCGGTGACGACCGTGGAAATTGTAGAGCAAAAATATTTTGAGCGGGTGCCCAGATTTCTATTCCGATGTCGTAGGTAGAAGCAGAGTGGTTGTTTGAGTTCCAGAAACAGGCTATAATAGCGATTCTAAGCAATATAGATCAGGTTATGCTCATTTTAAAAGTTTTCGTCTCAAAACCCTAGCTCTAATTACGGGTTTTTGAGCATTGGGTGGAATTTCTGCCACATTTTTTCTGGCACTGTGATTATTGTAGTAGTTCTCCTTCTTGCAGCGGTATTTTTCATTCGAATCAAGGAATAAATTCTATCCTCTTAACTGTGGGAAGTACTTGGGCATAGCCTAAACTCATTGTGAGGAGTACCACAGGAACCTCGAAGTAGCTGGCCATTGAGAGGACCTGTGAAGTGAAAAGAGAAACGACCCCCACCAGATTGACTAGATTCCCATCCGCGAGGAAAACTAAAGAGATGTCGTTTTTGGCCAAGCGATTAGCAGTTTTACCTGCGTCGTGAAGTGAGGGGTACTGCCCCAATACTCAATCCTGAGACAGCCTTGGTGGCTGAGTGACTACCTTTGAACCATTAGGAAGTCGAATATACCTGGGGTCCATATCTATTTATAGTTGATAACATGCAGAATTCCAGAATTGTCACAAATCATTTACTCCAATTCAAGTTGATAAAGCACAGCTTTCTAGCACCGCCACAGATCATTTCTTCAGGAAAAAAATAATAATAATAAAATAAAAAATAAAAAATTCTATTTCCCAGCTATATATTCCTTGATTTAGCTCCATTTCCCATGAAAATTCACTGTAACCCCTATCATTTCATTCTACATATTTCATTCATTGAGGACCCTATCCCAAGTCCACTTCCTGAAGCCCGAAATTCCATCTCCTTCTTTCACCCTGCTTCTGAAATTCACATTTTTTATTTCATTGTCCCTCAAAAAGTGTCCACAACCTAGTTACCCACTCGCATTTTTCCCAACTCAAAATTTTCCTTTTCTAAAACCCTCTTTGTTCTTGTTTTTCTACTCATTTTCGATTAAAAATAAATAAATAAAAATCATGCTTATGGTTGTCACCCACGCAGGAGCAAATAGAAAAATGGAAGAAGAACTTGTCACCCTCAAGACCAAACTTGACGATCTGGATCAAATATTTATCGACCTCCATCTTCAGTATTCAGGCATGAGCAACCGACAACAGCGTGAGTCTTTTGTAGGCACTGCGTTCTTTGCTTCCAGCAACTTTTGTGGGCCGAAGATTGAATTCCCTCACTTCAATGGTGATGATCCAAGTGGATGGATACACAAGGCAGAACAATAATTTAATATGCATAACACTTTTAGTGTCACCAAATTCCCACTTGCATCATTTCATTTGGAACGTGAATCCCTTCAATGGTTCTGTTAGTACATCAAGGATCATGAAGAGTCCCAATTGACAGATTTTTGCCAACTCCTTTTGCACTGATTTGGCCCTAGTGGTTTTGATGAATTCACAGGAGCACTTACCAAAATTTGCCAGACTGGCACTGAGAGAGAGTATCAGATAGAACATGAGAACTTAGTCAAGCACACAGAAGGATTTTCTGATGCATTCTACAGGAGTTGTTTTATTAGTGGTCTTAAGGATACAATCTGATCTGACATTACAATTTTATGTCCCAACACAATGATGGAAATACTACGATTGTCTAAGCTGGTGGAGGACAAGATTAGCGCTCAGCAACGCCCCAAATCCACTTTTGTCCCATTGAGAAATATGGTTCCCCAAAGACATCCAATCCCTCTGAATCCTACAACCACTCCGATCAAGCATTTGTCTGAAGCTGAGACACATAGGGAAAAAGGAATTTGTTATAATTGTGATGATAAATTCACCCAGGGACATCAATGTACTGAACACAAGCACTATTTATTGGATGTGGCTTCTCCTCCTGCACTTGAAATTTGTGACACTACTTAGGATCTAGTAGACGACCAGGTTGACATTCCACAGCCACTTATTGACCCTTAGATTTCTAAACAAGTTGATTGTTTTGTCCATCATTTCTCTAGCTTTAAAGTCATGGTTGCCAATGGGAGCACCTTACGTTGCAAAGGAAAGTGTTGCAGTGTGTGTATATCTATTGGATATTATAACTTGTGCTCTAACATGTTTTCCATACCCCTAGGAGGTTGTTCTGTGATTTCGGGCACTCAATGGTTACGCACACTTGGACCCATATTATGGGATTTTGCTGAACCGTGGATGCATTTTTTAGTCAATGGGAAAACACACACATTTAATGGCTTACAACCAGGGTCTCTTAGCATCATCAGTTCACATTGCATGGAAACGATCCTTAATAAGAATTCACATGGTGTCATCACTTAGTTCCATTTCATTCAAATGCAGCCTTCGGTAGTCTCAAATACTCCCTTGGATCTTTCATTCTGATGCACCCTTTAGATGCCTGATTTTTCCAAGCCCTTCATTCTTGAGAGTGATGCTTGCAACAATGGACTTGGTGTTGTCCTCTTTTAAGATGAACATCCCATGGCATTCACCAGTAAATCCCTTCCTGGAAATAATTTATCCACCTCCACATATGAGAAGGAAATGATGACTATTTTGCACGTAGTATAGAAGTGGTGGCCATACCTCTTAAGGAATCCTTGCTGCATCAAGACTAATCATCAAAGTCTGAAATATTTCCTGGAACAACGGGTCTCATCCCTAACACAACAGAAATGGGTTAGCAAACTCAGGGGTTATGAATATGAGATCAATTACAAGAAGGCTAAGGACAATCTTGTGGTGGATACTCTTTCCCGCACATTTGATGCCCCCGTCTCTCTTTCAGCTATTACTATGCCTATTCCAACTTGGTTACACTCTATTCAGCAAGGCTATGTCGATGACTCCTCATTATCTAAAATCATCCAACTATTGGCCAGTAACCCTTCTGTGGTACCGCATTTCGCTTGGGATGGCTCTTCTCTGAGATACAAGGGTCGTCTAGTGCTTCCCCAGATCATAGATATTAAATATGTAGTCTTTTATGAACTCCATGCTTCTCCATCGGCAGGGCACTCTAGGTTCATGAAAATATATGAGAGGGCACGATGTCACTTCTTTTGGAAGGGAATGCAACGAGAAATTCAATAGATGGTTTTTGAATGTGCTCCTTGTTAGTGGCACCAAGGTGAAACTACACTTCTTTCCGGATTGCTCGAACCTTTGCCCATCCCTACTAGGATTTGGACATATATTTCGATGGATTTCATTCAAGGGCTCCCTAAATATAGAGGGAAGACCATAATCTTGGTTGTGGTTGATCGGCTCTCCAAATATCATCATTTTTGTGCTCTCGGCCCTCCATATACCACCTCCTCAATCACACAAATTTTCATGGACAAGATATTTCTTCTTCATGGAATCCCTTCTTCCATTGTCTCAGACCGCAACGCAACTTTCACAAGTCATTTTCTCCTTACTAACACCAAACTGAATATGAGTTTAGTTTATCACCCACCAATAGATGGTCTGAATGAAGTCATCAACAACTATTGGGAAACTTATCTTCATTGTTTCACCTCTGAAGAACAACATGTGTGGGCAAAGTGGCTCCTTCTCGCTGAATGGTGGTACAATACTTACTACCATATTGCATCTCAAATGACTCCATATGAAACAGTTTATGGTCACACACCTCTAGTAATCCTTCCATAGACCCCCAACAGTTCACCAGATCAAGCAGTTCAGATGGTTCTTCAAAACCGACATCAGATTCTTGACATTCTGCAGGACAATCTTCACATGGCCAGAACCCGCATGAAACACCAAGCCGATCAGCACCATTCTGAGCACACTTTTCAAGTCGGTGACATGGTTTTTCTTCGTCTCCAGCCTTACAACCAATCGTCCTTGAAACTCAAAGGGAATCAAATGCTCGATCCAAATATCTCTAGTCCATATATAGTTCTTCAAAATATTGGGTTTGTTGCTTATAAATTGGCACTTCCTCCTTCTTCGCGCATTCCTCAAGTGATTGGCACCAACATCAGAGAACAAATTGTTTTACTAGAATGGGATAATGAAGGATCCATCATTTCATATCCAGGGGCCATCCTCAATAAGCACACTTGTCAGCTTCGCTCTTGGTCCATCACAGAGGTCTTAATTCAGTGGCACAACATGCAACCAGAGGATGCTACATGGGAACTGCTTCTTCAGATTCAGCAACAGTTTCCACATCTAAAGCTTTGAGGACAAATATTTTTTTTAAGAGGGAGGGGATGTTAAGAACCCATGTCAACCCTCCTCTTAATTTTGTTAGTATATTTTATTGGACGCATATCATGCTTTGTAAGTCGTCCCATTAGTATGTTGTATTATCCCACATTCATGGGGATTAAGTAACAGTTGTTAAGTTGTCTAGTTATTATGTTGCATTATCCCACATTCATGGGGTTTAATAGTTGTTTAGATTAGACTTAGTATATAAGTATGTGTCGAGTCTAATGAAAGCATCCAAGAGTTATTTTGTATTGAGCTTTCTCAAAGGAGGTTGCCCCCTCGAAGTGGCCCACAATCAATAAAATCTCTTTTGTGCTCCAATATTTTTGTTATATTGTTCATTTTGATTGTTCATTGTAGGAGGTTCTCCACATTGTTGCACCTCAAGCTCCTCTTTCCCCAGCCACCACTTAACCCTGCTCCATCCCCCCTCCTCATTACCGACCATCCACCAGCTCTGCATGCAAGTTCATGTCTAACCCGGTCATTTTGAAAAAGACCTCTCCACCACCCATCAAAAAACCACCTGGAGGAACTGTGGAGGAAGAGAACAGCTCCAACAATGAAGATATGGTGACAACCACTAGAAGTTCGGCAACATCATCAGATGAGCCTCCATAACTAGCATCCCCGGGCTACACTTGTCTTATCGAGGAGGAACCGTGGAGGAAGAGAACAACTCCAACGGCAAAGATATGGTGACAACCAGTGGAAGTTCGGCAACATCATCAGATGAGCCTGCACAACCAGCATCCCAGAGCTACACTTGTCTTATTGAGGAGGAACCATGGCAGAAACCATGAACAATGGCAGCCACGGCTACGTGTACATCTATCTGTCTGCATGCATCATGGTTCACGTTCATGGATTTTCTTGGCCATGTGCTCCTCAACTTGCAAATGTTAGGTTTTTTGTCTTTTTGTTCTCTGCACTGTTAACTTGATGGGTTTTTTCCTTTTCCTCCAAGAACCACGGAGGTTTTTGTTTATGCTTATTGGAAGGCTTGTTTTCCCTCTAGGAGAGAGGGTCATATGGACCTGTTTTCCTTCCCATAGGGAGGACCCAGTACTTCTCTGAAACTCTATATCTGCTCCACCTAAGCAGGATGGTCTGTCACTCTGTATGTACCACTATTTTCTTCTTTATAATAGAATAGCTGTCAACTTACAAACAAACAAAAAAACTTCATAAATAAATTACCCGCTTTAACAACTTCATACTTTAACAACTTCATAGATAGATTATCCTCATAATTGAACCTAGGTGTTATAAAGATTATCCTCATAATTGAATGTAAATGTTAATGGATGTAAAAGTTAAAATTTAATCTATTAATAATTTTAATTTTATATTAACAAATATTTAATCCTAAAAATAATGGAAAAAATAAATTTTCTATACCATAATTTTTATTTACAAAGTATACAAAAATCATGATCCTTATTAACTCGAGTACTTGGTTTTGGGCAAAGCATGACTACACACTGATGGAATCTACAATATATTGTTACACATAGATCTAACATGTTAATTGAGTTCGGTTTTTTAAATGTAGATTTTGGATGAAGAGATTTTTTTTTTATAAATCTTGTCTTTTAATTATAAATATTAGTTATCTGCTATTGCAGAAAGAATTGGCATAACAATTAAGACTAATATGATATTAAGACTAATATGATATTGGCATAAAATTTAAGACTAATATGAGAACATGTCAAGATGTTTATAATAATCAAATCTTTATCCAACATCATAATTAATTATTATTGTTTAAGTAAAGATCATATGCATGCTTTTGTAGTCATTATAATTTTCATTAAGATAACTTAGAGACACCATAGCTAAAAATTTAAGTAAAGTTTCAATACAACATTTTCCATTAAATCAAAGTGAAAGAACACATTTATAAATCTTTTGCTACATACTATAATATTTTGATTAGAACCACTCATAAAATAAAAATCATTATATATTTCACAACTATTAAATAAAGCAGAGATGAAACCCATAAGGGACAAATACAAGAAGGACACCAATATAAGTGGTTCTCCCCTAACCAAGGGCTATACTCACCAAAATTGTTAATATTTCTATTAATTATTCAACAAAAGGTTACAAATCTTCAGTGAAACTAGTGCATTTCATCTTCCTTATCCTCAAATATCTCTCATAAACAATAATATCAACTTAGTAAAGTAGCCTTATTGCAAGATGTTTCTTTAAAATGGAATAATACCATCTAAAACAATTCAAAATATTTCCACTTAAATTGTCCAAGTGAAATGATAAAGGCCCATACAACTATAAACTTACTTGGCTCCTTGGCCTCTTATCTTACATATTTATACCAAATCATTGGCCATCGAATTTGAGGTCACTTGTTGGTTAGGCATAATCCACTAGATGAAGAAAATAACAAGAAATCTTCTCACCAAGGTTCGATGACCACCCTCCGGTTGGACATATTCTATTAGATGGAAAAAATAACAAGAAATCTTCTCACCAAGGTTGTGTGATAGTTTTATGACCACTCACCTATTTTAGATACAATCTCAGCTAATTTACTAAAAAGCCTTAGTCCGGGGCATTATATTGACCCTAAAAAACAAGCATATAACTTAACTTTTAACTATCAACTTGATGCTCTCCTCTCCAACATTTAATAAAAAAACTTAGTATAATAAACCTTTAACTCTCATGTTTAGAGAGTCATAATCCTTATTTAAACTATAAAAATTAAGATTCAAAAAAAGTTAATCACTTAGCAACCAATCCATTTTTATCTTAAGCAAATCTATTTTTATCTTAAACAAATAATTTCATAAGTTGTTCCCTTCGAAAGTAAGTTCAAATAATTTCATAAGTTGCTCCCTTAGAAAATAAGTTAATAACTTATTCTTAATGATCACAAAAGTGATAATGTAACTTATAAAATAAAATGCCATAATTTATAACTAATGCAATTAGTTCACTCATATTACCAAGAGATTCTTGGTATTTACACCATCACTTCTCCCAAGGAGTCTGCCACTTTTGTTGGTCACATTTTGTATTCAACAAAAGACCATTCCTTGTATATAACATACATGACGTAATATATAAAAGTTACGGCGAACAATATATTACATGCCATACGATATTTAATGCGTTGGCGGCAACATTGCCATACGATCTGGTAGAGATCGTATGGGCGCATTAAATATCGTATGGCATGTAATATATTTTTTTCCTTAAGTTACCTTCTACAAATTTTCTCAGCTTTCGAGGCCAAACAACATAAGTAACGCAATTGCTCAACTAAAAGGGAGACAAGAGCTCTCGACCCTTTCTCAACCCATATAAAGATAAAATAATTTAATGCAATAATTTGTTAATATTTAAGCAATTATGGATGTGTTTTCTTAATGAACTCTCAGCTCATCAATTAAAACGTAGGGGTAAAATAATGCAAATACAAATTTTGATATCAACTAAGCTGATTTCCTGTCGGAATCATCATCTACTTTTTTAGTAAATACTTATCAAGCCGAATTCTTGCCAGAATCATCATCTAAGTTTTAAAATGAATATGTACCATGTTACGTCTTAATGGAATCCCATGGTTTTTTCATAAATTTTTTACTTACCAGTAAATAGGTTAAGTGAGTGCATCCTCAAAGACTTAGCTACAGAGGTTTTATGGTCATTAACACTATAATGGAAAAAACACTATAAAAATGGGATTATTTTATTAAGAATCAATTTTGACAGTATACTTGCCTTATCCTAGTCGGTAGATGAAAAAATATAGATGCTTTTTCTCACCAAAATCTCAAATAAAAACACATATCAGTGTAATAAAAATAAGTTGTAATCTATAAGGAGGTAATTATTTACTTACATTCCTTAAAGATGAATTCTTAACCAATTAAAATTAGTTCTAGGTCTACTTCAAGACTAAATATTATTGTAACATACCCAAAACTGGAAAAAATATAAATTTTCAATATTTATTTCAACAAAACATTGTTAGCCAAAACCAAGCCGACTAAACTTGAGTTTACTGCTCAGTTAATATTAAAAATTAAATATTTTCACGTCGACCTCTTTTTGCTTTTTTTTCACTTGTCGGGTGAAACTTGTCTATCTCCCGACTAGACAAGTCTATCAACTTTGGTCGGGATTTTGACCCGACTGATTTACTTCGACTTGTTGGATCTACCGACTTCGACCTCTAAGTCGGCTGACCTCTTTGACTTCTCAAGTCGGCGTACTCAAGCGACCTTGTCGGTTCACTTACTTTGGTCGAAATCTACAGAGTATGTTTCTTAGTCTAAAAGACTTAAGAAATTACAAATGCTTTTCTCCTGTGAGTAATATAAAGTAAAAATGGACACATTAACAAATCCAAATAACTTATAAAAACATATATCCAAATATGTAGGAAGACTTGAGTCGACCAATGTGTCGTAAAACTTGAAACTTTCACGGAGTGAAAAATTTATGGGTTCTTGTTCTTTCACTCAACCTAATTGTGAAAGACATTTACACAAGTAAATCTAGAAATAATGTGTGAACAAATAAACATGCATTCAACCATAAACTATTTCATATATATAACTATGCAAAAATAACAAAGGTATTACAAACTTTTCTATCCAGACTTGTTGGGCTCACTGACTGATCCTTTTACAGAGCTTTGACTCTTCAACTAAATCACATACACAGAAGCTTGAGCTTCAACTTCTCTTTTCTCACCCTGAGTTCCTCTGTCTCTCTATTGCGTCTAGTGACTAACTTAATTTACAATCTTCTTCTTCTATTTATAGGCAACCTGAAAATTACTTCTACATGAATTGACTGACTCTCCATTAAAGACTGTAATAACTATCTACCTAACAACTTAGCTTCGGAAATAAATTTGACTTGTTTACGTTGCCGAATCGTGGACTCTTCCCTCTTGTCAGACTGACCGACAAGACCTAACAACTTAGCTTCGGAAATAAATTTGACTTGTTTACGTTGCCGAATCGTGGACTCTTCCCTCTTGTCAGACTGACCGACAAGATCTTGACTAATACAGAATCTGACAGATTCGGCTGAGAGTCAGGTACGGATCTGCGAGTGATTAATATTTCCAACACTCCCCCTTAATTATGAGTAGATTGTAATTAAAAAAAATATTACAAAATGTTTCAGAGCTTAGACATGCTCTGTTTATGACAGAGTTCACTGTGTAGAACATGTCATTCCAAGATAACTACGCCAATACTGGAATGTTTCCTTTGCCAATGGTTTTGTAAAGATGTTTTCAAGTTGATCTTCAGACCTACAAAATTCCAAACAAATTTCTTTGTTGTTCACCAACTCTCTTATGAAATGAAACCTTGTGTCGATGTGCTTTTTTCTCTTGTGAAACACATAAGTCTTTGATAATGCTATGGATGAATTGTTGTCATAGAAGATGGTTTTCAGTTCTTGATGGTTCTGTGACAAGTCTTTTAATACTCTCCTCATCCAAACAACTTGACATGCAGCACTTGTTGCTGCAACATACTCTGCTTCAGCTGAAGACAAAGTTACTATGGGTTGTTTCTTTGAACCCCATGAAACAACACCTGTACCAAAATGAAATGTGTACCTAGATGTTCTTTTCCTGTCATCTATGATGCCTCCATTGTCATTGTTAGTGTAACCAATGAGTTTAAAATTTTCTGAGGTTGAATACATAATACCAAGGTCTTTTGTGCCACTTACATACCTCAGAATTCTTTTACTTGCTTGCCAATGTGAGTCTTTTGGTGACTTCATGAACCTTGAGATCATACTTACTCCATACATAATGTCTGGTCTTGTCGCTATCAAATGCATAAGGCTTCCAACAAGCCTTTTGAACAGCGTAGGATCGATAGTGGATCCTTCATCATCCTTGCTCAATTTTAAACCTATTATTACTGGTGTTGGAGCTGTCTTGCAATTAGACATGTTAAATCTTTTTAAAACTTCACTTGCATACTTAGACTATGATATAAATATAACACTTCCAGACTGCAGAACTTCAATGCCTAGAAAAACTTCATAAGCCCCAGATCAGTCATTTCAAATTCACTTTCCATGACTACTTTAAAATCTGCTATGCCAAAATCACTAGTAAATATTAAATCATCTACATACAAGCAGACAATGAGCATATTACCTTGGTCATTCACTTTGGTGTACAATGTCGGTTCACTTTCACTTCTGTGAAATCCATTTTTAGTGAGATAGGAATCAATTCGACTGTACCAAGCTCTAGGAGGTTGCTTCAAACAATAAAGTGTCTTTTCAGCCTGTACACTCTATGCTCTTGACCTGGAACTTCATACCCTTGTGGTTGTTCCACATATACTTCCTATTATAGATAGCCATTTAATAATGATGACTTGACATCCATTTGATGAACATGCCATTTGTTTTGGGCAGAAATTGCCAAAACTGTTCTGACTGTATCCATGTGTGCAATAGGTGCAAATGTTTCATTGAAGTCTATGTCGGGTTGCTATGTGAACCCTCTTGCTACCATGCTTTCCTTGTGCTCTTGCACATTCCCATCAGCATCTTGCTTGGTCTTGTAAATCCATTTGACACTGATTACATTTTTGTCTTTTGGTACATCAACTAGTTCCCATGTCTAGTTCTTCTCAATGCATTCTATTTCTTCATCCATGGCTTGTGCCCATAATTCCTCTTCAATAGCTTCTTCAAAAGTCAGTGCATCATATATAGGAGAAAATAATGCAAAGAGAGAGAATGAATGTGGTGTACCAGCTTCATATATTTCACGCAGACTTCTTGTCTTCACTGATTCTATTGATGTGGACCTTGACGAAATGCTTGATGGAGTCTGTTGTCCTCTTGGTGTACTTGTTGATGTAGCTTGAGCTTCTACTTGTGTCGATGGTCCTTGTGCTGAACCATGTCGTGGTGTCATGGGAGTTGATGGTGATGCGACCGGTTGACTTACATGTGGTGTTTGAACCACTTCTATATCACCATTGTCGACATTTGACACAATCTTGACATTTATGTCGACAGTTGCATCCCATTATTCATTTTCGAAAAATTGAACATCTCAACTGATTATCACTTTCCTTATGATGGGATCATACAACTTGTATGCTTTTCTATCTTCAGAATAGCCGACAAAAATACATTTTTGTCCCTTCTTGTCTAGCTTCCTTCTCAGCTCATTTGGAACATGAGCATATGCAACACAACCAAAAAGTTTTAAATGTGAAACACTATGATTCATACATGTCCATGATTCTTGGGGAACTTTGTTCTTCACACTCTTTGTCAGACACAGGTTCATAATGTATATGGCAGTTGCAACTGCTTCTCCCCAACACTCATTTGGAAAATGCTTGGTTGCCAACATGCTACATGTCATCTCCATGATGGTTCTGTTCTTTCTTTTGGAAATACCGTTTTGTTGAGGTGTATACTATGCAGTGAATTGATTGTATATGCCACGGGTCTTGTAAAAATTTAGAAATTCATTTGAAACATATTCACCTCCTCTGTCGGTCCTTAAGATCTTGATGCGATGTCCACTTTGGTTCTCCACGAGTGCCTTGAACTGCTGAAAATAACTAAATGCATCAGATTTATGTTTCAAGAAATATACCCATGTTTTTCTTGAGTATTCATCAATAAAAATTAGGAAATACTTGTAGCCACCAATGGATGATGTCTGCACTGGACCACAAATGTCAGAGTTCACAATTTCAAGTGGTGTGTGTGCTCTATAAGACTTTTCGAATGGAAAAGTCTCTCTATGCTGCTTGCAAAAAATGCAGCCTTCACAAATCCTTTCTGGTCTATCGATCAATGGCAATGCTTTTACCATATTCTTTGTGTGTAGTAGCTTCAACCCACCAAAATTCAGATGTCCAAATATGAAATGCCACAACTAGGATTCATCCTGAACTTCTGTTTGAAATGCAGCTTGGAAATTAGTGCTGCCATTTTCTTTCTTGTCAAGGAGATCAACTGTTTCTTCACTTTCTGCCTTGAATGCAGTTCCTGCCTTTGTCTTCCCTTTCATGTCGGCAACTATCCTCAATGGAAACAAGCGATTGCTTGTCATTGGCACTTTTTCTATCAGATGGTCGCTTGGACGCTTGTCTTTGATCACACAGTGATCATATTCCATGTAGACTCTGTAGCCTTTTTGTATCAACTATCCAATGCTTAACAAATTATGTTTTAGACCTTCGACATGATAGACATCAGGGATATACTTACTCTCCCCTTGTTTGGTTAGAATATCAATAGTGCCTTTTCCTAAGACAGTAACTTGGACATTGTTTCCAAGTGTAACATCATTTTTAACTGAATTGTCTAGACTGAAAAACAAGTTTAAATTACCAGTCATGTGGTTGTTGCATCCTGAATCTAAGTACCATATGTCATGTGGAATTTCTTGAACAGCATTGCATTCAAGTGGAGATGTCGATGCCATTAACATTGCACTTGTTGAAGTGATGGTGCTGGTCGATTGACTTGGGGGTGTGTGCAAGAAGTTGAGGGAACTTTTAGATGCAATGGTGGAGTGAAGTCAATAACTCTGAATCCAAAAAAAATAAATCATCCTAAGCAATCCCGAACCTGCCAAGCCTAGTCCCAAGGATGGCAAAAGGCATGCCAACTAGGATAGTAAGACAAATCGTGCCTCCGTTTTAGTGAGCAAAATCACGTGTGTTATTTCGCTCACTAAAATGGAGGCACAATTTGGAAAGCCTGTTTTTAAAAAAAAATTGGCCGAGGCCGTCTTTTTCTCCTCACCGTGTGGCTATTGGACCAACAAGGAGAAAATCTCGACTGTGTAAACGCGATTTTAGTTGTGCCAAATCCCTCCATCTCCACCTTTGGATAAACCTCCCCCTTGTGAGGTATTTTCCTCATTTCTTTTCATTTTTTTTTCTTTTTATTCATCAATTTATTTGCCCTAGATTGAAAAATTAAACCATATTAAATTAAATTATGGCCAATTGAAACAAAAACCCAATGGAATTGCCCAATTGAAACAAAAACCCAATGGAATTGGCCAATGGAAACAAGAACCCCAATGTAATTGGCCAATTGAAACCAATTCCCCAATTTAATGATAAAAATTAAATAATTTTGATTATTTAACAAAATTCATACCCAAAATTCCCATGCCCAATGGAAACCAAAACCCCAATTAACTAAAAAAACAAATGAATATATTGGCATTTTTTCCTTGTCATGTTTTATTTTTTTTTGACATTTTGTACACTCTAATGTTGAGTCTTTAAGTTGTGTATTTTATATAGTTCGTTGTGAATTACCATGTCTTCCTCACAGAAATATAGTCACCCTCATTAACAATAGCTACCATAGCTATTGAATATCACCCGCATCAAAATGATAATAATCTTCATTATTAATAAATGGCTTAGAAATTGATTACCAACTTCATTCAACAATAGCCTCTCTCATTAACACTAAATAGCTTATGAATAGACTAACACTCTAACAACGTGATCCATAACTAGAATAGAGACTAACTACTAGTCTCATCCATATTACAATTCCCCTCATTAACAATAATTAAAACATGAAATAACTACCAATCTCATTAATTATCCCTAACTACAACCCTTTTCATTTAAATATTAGTTTCCCAATTCAATTAACTAAAATTATTATTGAACAATAACCCCCTTTAATTAAAGATAGTAAAACTAACATCCTAATCCAAGATCAATTTTTAAATTTAACCCCCTTTACTGTAAAATTCAAGATCAATTTTTAAATTTACATGATAGATTTAGTTTATATGTCAATAATTATACAGTTTTTAGTTCTTAGATATGTCATTATATCATGTGTTTATATTTCTAATGATATTTTATTTTTATTTATGATTGCAGTGGCTACTATGGATCATAACAATGCGGAGATACTGAGGTTTATTGGCCATTTGAGAGAGATTGGTTCGGCTTGGAGGGGTGGAGATGAGCTCCGCCGCTCCTTGTCAGATTCATTGTTGTCTATTGTTGATACAATCGCAAGATCGAATGATGCGTTGTATAGAATTGCATCTTACAGGGAGAGGAAAATGCAACAATATACTGATGGGTTGAGTTACAATGAGGTAAAAAAGCTAAAAATAACAAAACAAGCCATCTATTCATTGTTTAGACTACCTGGGATGGATGACATTCTGGAGATTAGCAGGCCACATATTTCTATTGAGTGGTGCACTTTTCCACCCATCAAAGACAATTGGATGGATAGGTGGTACATGGTTTTTGACATTCCCCCTCACAACAATAGGGAAGTACCGATGTACTTCCTCCGAAAATTGTATGTAGAGTTTGTGATGGGGAAACATGTCAACTATTTTGACATGTTGGGCTTCCAGGGAGATGGTAGGGGAATGCCCCAACACTGACCCCATGCTAGGAATAGAGATTCCAATCCATAGATACCTCCACCCCATGCCTAGCTACCGAGGGCAGACGTCCCTCTTGCACATGACATGGTTTCCCAGACACAGGATGCGTTTTTTACTCTAGCTGAGATTGTCTCTTGACACATGGCCACTATTGACCAGAGAGCGCCCTCTTCCTCTGTTGGTGTACAACCACTAGGTTCTGGTGGTGGAGGGACATCTGTTGGTGGGGATAGACCGACATCCCATGTGCCTCAGAGCGAGCCACATGTCTGCACATCGTGTGGGGGACCCTGTTATGGTCCTGGACCAAGACATGGTACCACTACGATGACTGGTGGTCAGGTAAGGACATTGTTTTAAAACTCTGCTATTGTTCAATTTTTAATTATTCCATACTATATCTAACATATTAAAATATTCATAATATATATGCAATATTTACTCTTGCAGGAGATTGATGCCTCTCACGGGGGTGGTACTGCACCTGGTGTGGTTGTACCCGAGGCCCAAAGAACCACAATTGAGGTAATATTTAAACAATTGTCATTTTGTTATTACATATAATTTTGTTAATGCATGTGTTAGTCTTGATTAATTTATTAAAATGTCTAATATTTACAATTTTTGAAGTTGCAGGAACCCCACTTAGAACGTGATGCTGGAGACATTGATATCAATGACATAGTCCAAGGTGGAATTTACGACTACTTGAAGAATGTAAGTACATGGGTTATGATTGAATATTGTTTGAATTATTTAAATTTCTTACTGTACACTCCTTTATGGATCGCTAATGTAAATATAATTTTTAAACTTGTAGATTCTAGAGGCATCTGAAGAGGGGCGAGAAATTGATGGAAGCGGTCACTCCCATGCTGGAGATATGTCCCAGGAAGGGGTAAGTATATTACAACATCTTATTTTTTCAATACATATTATTCCATCCATGGTTTAAATCCATGTCTAACTATGGTAACACTTTATGAATGCAGATGTCATCGCAGATCCCTACACTGCCTCTTTGGTTTGGATCTCCCCATAGTCCAAACATAGATAAGGGGTTTGTTTACACTAGATGAGGTCCCTCTTCCTTGAACAGAGCGGGTGTGCATGAGGATCAACCTACTCATCCCACAGTAATGTACACACTTCCAATGGCAGTTGTTGGTTAGCTATGTATTCACTTCACAAGTGGTTTTTCTTAATGTTATTTTCGCATGTTTACAGCATCAGGATGTAGAGTCATCCATGCCAGACCTTAGTAGGATTATTGATGCCGCTTTCAATGTCACATCTACAATAGGGATAAGTCATAGTGAGATACATCTACTTGAATATTTGTAATTGTACATTTCATTTGTATTGTTTCTGGACATGCACGATGTCTAACTATTTAATCATTTGGTGAATGTAGCCACACCCCGGTCCATTAGTGCACGCAACTGAGGTTGATGTTCAACCTACGGCTCCTCTTACTACTGAAAAGCACCAGCCTCATGTCCTAGAAATGGTTTTTTTGGTGAGATGTTCATTTTTTACATAATTGATTAGTACTTTCTCATTCATGTACATGTTGATAATTCTTGAGATAATTGACATTTTTTTTTATTCGCAGAGAAGCATGGAAATGAGGCTCGTTGTGAGGATGAGCACAGTAGAGGAACCTACACCCTTGACACCATAGGAACCTATACCCCCAACGGATGCAGTGAGTCTTTGTTTTATTTATAATTGAGTCATATTTTAAATTTTTAACTTTGTTATTGATGGACAGTACTAGTTTAGTTACCTGATCAAGAAGTATTGTCATTGATTTGCAGTCGTCAGAGATGCACAGTGGTCATAGACAGAGTCAAAGAGCATCAGGGTCTAGGAAAAACAAGAGAAAGTTAGAATTTTGATGTGTTAAGCCAGGACAAATATGTATTTTTATGTACAATCCAGAGTTAGAGTATAGGGGTGCGGTCCAGGACAGATGTACTTTTGTTTGCACATGTACATCAAATACGTTTTTGATACATGTACATTGACAGGCCATAGATCTAGGCCTTACATTTTTGTATTATAACTTTCATGGTATAAAAAATATTTCATATCAAGGCTCTTTAAATATTCATGGTTCAGTCTTGTAAGTGTGATTATACATGTGTGGCGAAGAATGTTTCTATGTGTAATGTTCCCAATTTCTTTTATAGATTTTACGATTGTATGGAGATATCAGTTATAAATTTGAGAACAATGCACAATTACAATAAATTACGTAAGGACAAAAATGTACATTTTAATTGTTTTTTACCACAATCCAATCACATATACAATGTTATATTAACAATGTCAAATTGTATTCGAAAAGATGGAACATAGGTCTAATACACATTTAAGCACCCATCACAGCTAAGAAACTGATCCAAGTTGGTGGAATACAAAAGCACCTTACCCACATAACAACCTAACAAATGTTTAAAGGATGCACGAAGTTGACACACTTAAATGATGCACCAATGTGTTCTACATAAATAAAATTATTTTTTGGCATGATGTCTTTCATCTAACGAATACATGGGATACACATCAAACCTAAAAGTATCCGAGTATTATAAGGTTGATTCAAAATAATGGTTATGACTATATCCTGCACATTATGTATGTCCTGCACATTATTTTATCATTTTGTACATGGAATTTTATGAATGGCCTCGAGTAACAACTTTGAAAGAGACGAAAGTTATGTGTGATTAATGTACATGGAATTTTCGAAGCATTCGTAGCGTGAAGATATATATATTTTGTAATAATGGCGTAATAGAATGGCCACTTGTTTCTAAACATAAAAATGTTCCATTACATGGTTACTGACGTAATGGCATTGTCTCCTCCTACATTTCATTGTACAAATGCTCACATCTCTTATATGAGGGGAAGATATACAATCTCCTTCAAGCTGACCTTTATGTGCAAAAATCTCACATTCACTTACTGAGAAAAACCCTAGTTTCCAAAATTGACCAAAAAAAATGATCCCTTGTCCATGGACCAAAAGTAGAGGGCCAGTCTAGCACTATCACGATGTACTGAATCCAACGGAGCTAATGGTTCATCGATCCAAGCAACGATCATCAATCTATGGAACGTTGAATCCCACCTCCCACAGGATTTTAGGGACACTCGTTGAATCCCTAACCGGGGCATAGAGTGGAAACCGTGCATCAAAAAGGGCTTTCAATGGGGCGTGCAAGTGTGTTTAGGCAGGCTCCATGTGGGAATGCTAGCCACATGTTCACGGCCAAGGAATTTGCAAAGCCGAACCATATGTACATAAATTGGACATTCACTTACTAAGCAAAACCCTAGTTTCCAAAATTGACTAAAATAATGGTCTCTTATCCATGGAAGTAGATTATAGGGCCACCATAGCACTATATCGATGTCCAAAATCCAACGGAGCTGACGGTTTGTCGATCCGTGCAATGGTCATGATTCTATGGCACGTTGAATCCCACCTCCTCCAGACTTTCAGAGACACCTGTTGAATCCCTACCCAGGGCATAGAATGGAAACCATGCATCAAAAAGGACTTCCGGTTTTTCGTGCAAGATTTTTTAGGAATGTATTATGTGGGAACACTAGCCACACCTTCACGATCGAGTAATATGCAAATTTGACCCCGTTGTGCAAAAATTTCATATTCACTTGCTGAGCAAAACCCTAGTTTCCAAAATTGACCAAAATAATGGTCTCTTCTCCATGGAACCAGATTAGAGGGCCACCCTAGCACTATCCTGATGTCCTGAATCCAATGGAGGTGACGGTTTGTCTATCCGAGCAATGATCATGATTCTGTGGCACGTTGAATCCCACCTTCTACAGGCTTTCAGGGACACCTGTTGAATCCCTACCCGGGGCATAGAATGGAAATCGTGCATCAAAAAGGACTTTTGGTGGTTCGTGCAAGCTTTTCTAGGCATGTATTATGTGGGAACTCTAGCCACACCTTCATTATTGAGTAATATGCGAATTTGACCCCGTTGTGCAAAAATTTCACATTCACTTACTGAGCAAAACCCTAGTTTCCAAAATTGACCAAAATAATGGTCTCTTCTCCATGGAACTAGATTAGAGGGCCACCCTAGCACTATCCCAATGTCCTAAATCCAACAGAGTCAACGGTTCATTGATCTAAGAAACAGTCATGATTCTGTGGCATGTTGAATCCCACCTCCTACAGGCTTTCAAGGACACCTATTGAATCCCTACCTGGGGCATAGAATGGAAACCATGCATAAAAAAGGGCTTCTGGTGGGTTGTGCAAGCGTGTTTAGGCATGTGTTATGTGGGAATGCTAGCCACACCTTCATGGTCGAGAAATATGCGAATTTGACCCCCATGTGCAAAAATTTCACATTCACTTACTGAGCAAAACCCTAGTTTCCAAAATTGACCAAAATAATGGTCTCTTCTCTATGGAACTATATTATAGGGCCACCCTAGCACTATCTTGATGTCCTAAATCCAACGGAGCCAATGGTTCATCGATCCAAGCAACGGTCATGATTTTGTGGCATGTTGAATCCCACCTCCTACAGGCTTTCAGGGACACCTGTTGAATCCCCACCCGGGGCATAGAATGGAAACCGTGCATAAAAAAGGGCTTCCGGTGGGTCGTACAATTGTGTTTAGGCATGTGTTATGTGGGAACACTATCCACACCTTCATAGTTGAGTAATATGCGAATTTTACCCCCATGTGCAAAAATTTCACATTCACTTACTGAGCAAAACCCTAGTTTCCAAAATTGACCAAAATAATGGTCTCTTCTCCATGGAACTAGATTAGAGGGCCACCCTAGCACTATCCCAATGTCCTAAATCCAACGGAGCTAATGGTTCCTCGATCCGAGCAACGTTCATGATTCTGTGGCACTTTGAATCCCACCTCCTACAGGATTTCAGGGACACCTGTTGAATCCCTACCCAGGGCATAGAATGGAAACCGTGCATGAAAAAATTATTATATTTAAAGGTTTCAATGATCTCAGTACATGCACACTAAAGTAAACTTCGTGAATCAACATGATTTGAAGCATACTTCCACCGGATTTGAAAAAGTTGAGTTGGACATTAGATTGATTTTGAATTGAGTTGTGATAGTAAGATAAGATTAGGGTTAGGATTAGGGTTTCCTAGGTAGGGTTATGGTTATGGGCCATGCATGTTAAAAAATAAACCCTAGTTAGGGATAGGGTTTTCCAAGTTTGGCCTTCGTTGGCATGAAATGCATTGTCCATCTTTGGCCCAAATCTCTTAGTATCTTTTATTATATTTTAAGTAGAAATTAAACTTTTAAATAATAAAAAAATGAGATGAAATTCCAACACTACTATGCACTACCCCTTTGGAAATGGACATGCGGGTATAAGAGGTGAGCTGTTAAGAAGGAAATTATACAAGCCTTAAAACATAATTTTATCGTTTTGGCATCTTGTTTCCATCATCCTAGTTGTATATATCGGCTGAAAACATTGACAATATTACCTACTTGAAAAATTAGGGTTTTAGTCCTATAAGAGAGCCTACAAAGAACTTTGATAGGTATGACCTACAGAGGTACATGTATGTATTCTAATGTTATGTATATCATGTGAATGAGATCTTGAAATGTTCATATGATTGATATATATGGTTTATTGATCATACTTAAAATTTGGCATGTTGATTAACTTGACATACAAGAGAATTTTTGGCATATTTATAAACAACATTATGGAAAATTTCGCATATCAAGAACAAAAAATTGACATATTCATAAGAAACATACATGGGAAAATTAAAATTATGATACATACCTCATCATGCTAGATCCCACCTAATATCATACAACTAAGGCCTCCAGATCATCTCTTATAATAATGGTCTCCATTAGTCTCTTGTGCTATGTATCTGGTAAGAAGTAGCGTACAAGAACAAAAAATTGACATATTCATAAGAAACATACATGGGAAAATTAAAACTATGATACATACCTCATCATGCTAGATCCCACCTAATATCATAAAACCAAGGCCTCTGGATCATCTCTTATAATGATGGTCTCCATTAGTCTCTCATGCTATGTATCCGGTAAGAAGTAGCGTACAAGAACACAAAATTGACATATTCATAAGAAACATACATGGGAAAATTAAAATTATGATACATACCTCATCATGCTAGATCCCACCTAATATCATACAACTAAGGCCTCCAGATCATCTCTTATAATAATGGTCTCCATTAGTCTCTTGTGCTATGTATCTGGTAAGAAGTAGCGTACAAGAACAAAAAATTGACATATTCATAAGAAACATACATGGGAAAATTAAAACTATGATACATACCTCATCATGCTAGATCCCACCTAATATCATAAAACCAAGGCCTCTGGATCATCTCTTATAATGATGGTCTCCATTAGTCTCTCATGCTATGTATCCGGTAAGAAGTAGCGTACAAGAACACAAAATTGACATATTCATAAGAAACATACATGGGAAAATTACACTTATGATACATACCTCATCATGCTAGATCCCACCTATTATCATACAACCAATCCCTCTAGATCATCTCTTATAATGATGGTCTCCATTAGTCTCTCGTGCTCTGTATCCGGTAAGAAGTAGCGTACCTTCAATGAATTTCGACTAGGCATTGTTCGTACCTGGAGGTTTGTACCAATGATTAAGTTGGTAAAGTGATACACACTTGCACCTGGTTTGTAATCCCTGTAAACATATCCACCCTTGTTTCTTGCATTGTTGTCATGTGTAAGATATTCACCTTTAACAACCATAGAACCGATGGGGAAGTGGTTGTTTTCATCATCAGTCATGGACATAATGAGGGTTTGCTTTCCCTCTATACAACGTGCGAACCAGTAATCACCACCCCATACACTATCTTTTGAGGCAACCACTGCGTATATCTGTCCTACATAGTATGATTGTAGGTATATGATCAAATATTTTTTGTGTGATACAAGGCGATTAATGTGAGTTTCAAGACTACGTAAATTTTACAAAAAAATGTTAAGGAAATGCATCATACCAGGTTGTACAAGGTCTGATACATGATCAAAATCTACAGAAATAGACGATTGGTATTCTTCCAATGGAGTTAACTCAACAATTGCACGCTGATCAAGTGGAAGTGATATGCGATCCCATCCATCAACCCAATCCAATGATTCACACACATCCCAGTCACCATCACAACAAGGCGGGCAAAAACAAGCGAATTTTCTGGTCCAAATTTCAAATACTGGGTTATCAGAGCTTCGAACCGAATGAAAGCCATGAGTCCCAGGAACAGTCTTGCATTCCCATGCATGTGAACGATCTATGTCTACCACCTCCCAAAAAAATCTCTCCACATGTCTCTTTCTTGTGCATTCTACTCGCATAGTTGATTCCTCTCCCATTACTGATGTGCACCACCTGACTATAGATTGAGCATTTCGAATAGTAGATATTGTAGATAATTTCAATTCCTCTCTTCGTAGGGATGTTTTGACACATTCTCTGGCTCCATCATGCTCTCCTTTACCATGCCCAGTCTCAAAATAGTTCCACATATGTGGAACTTTGTAGTTTTTATGCAATGAACACAACCATTGAAATATGCGTGCATTTTTTAACTGACCAGCACATCCATCAGACCAAGTCCAGTGTCGATCCACCTGTATGTTCCTGCCCTTCAAGTGATCATAGAACATGATGAAACAATGATGTACATAGTGGAAGTCATGGCACCTATCATCACTTATGTAGAAGTGATATTCCTTTAGAATTTCTCTTTGCTCTTCACTGCTATTTGGGCCATGCCTATATGTGATATGCACCATCAAGGAAACATGCTCAGAGTGATAATACTGACTTTGGATCTCATTTTGAGGTTGCAAAGTGTATTTCTTGGCAAAATCAAGAACTGAAAGTATAATACCACGAGGAAATGTATCTCTACATATTCTAAACTTCTCATCCTACCATCGTGCCAAGTGGACATGCTGAACATATTGACGTGTCTTTTCAATAAATTCCTTGACGAAGACACTAACTTGTACCTGTTGACACAAAATGATCTCAATATCAGGTTTTTTTGTAAGTAAGGAACGAAATGCAACTGTTCAAACATAAATTTATAGATAAATGCATGTGCCTGAGATGTCACCAATTGTATTTTTTTGCTTTCTTTCCCTCGCACTATTTCATAGCTGATATATTTGAAACTTTTCATGTTTGTAACCATATTCCCAAATTCATTGTCTCCAGTCTCATGCATAGATTGGCTCAATAATGCCATTCCAGCACAGTTGGAGCAAGTTTCATCCAAACAAGATTTTGCATAGTAAGTTTGCCCCTCAGGCCTATTGCACATGATACTATGAATGAATTCTCTTGATGAGGTCGGTGGTATTGTCAAGGAGCAATCTTGCACATGGTTAGTATGCAACACACGACGAATGTACAAAAATGTTTCATAGTAATATTCATATTCTACATGGTATCTACAACAACAAGTGTTACGAAGAGTATTTATTCTAACATACCAGGACTTACATTTCTCAAAAAACCCTTTCCCCAAATTCAATTGTCTATGTTCATTCCTAAATTTCTCGTATAGTTCTGTCTATGTTATATCAAGAAGATGCTTATTATGTGGTTCGCGGTCCTTTGAACCCCTTCTCAGTTTTAGTACATCCTTCCAGTTTGATGATGATGATGATGACGACGACACTGGTGATGATGATGTTGATGGTGATGTTGATGATCAAGTTGATGATGTTGATAATGATGTTGATGTTGATGATGATGATGATCATCATCATCATCATCATGGCGATGTTGATGATGATGATCGATGATCAATGATCATGGTGATGATGAGGATGAGGATGGTGATGATGATCGATGACCGATGATCATGGTGATGATGAGGATGAGGATGGTGATGATGATCGATGATCAATGATCATGGTGATGATGAAAATGAGGATGGTGATGATGATGATGATGAAGGTGATGATGATGATGAGGATGATTATGATGATGATGATGTTGATGATGATGATGACGATGGTGATGATGATGTTCATGATGTTGATGGTGATGATGATGATCATGTTGATGATGATAAGGAGGAGGAGGATGATGATCATGATGAAGATGATAATGCTGATGATGATGGTGATGATGATGTTGATCATGATGACGATGATGGTGATGATGATGTTGATGATGATGATGATGATGATGAGGAAGGTGATGTTGATGATGAGGATGAGGATGGTGATGATGATTGATGATCAATGATCATGGTGATGATGAGGATGAGGATGGTGATGATGATCGATGATGATGATGATGATGATGAGGAAGGTGATGTTGATGATGAGGATGAGGATGGTGATGATGATTGATGATCAATGATCATGGTGATGATGAGGATGAGGATGGTGACGATGATGATGATGAAGGTGATGATGATGATGAGGATGATTATGATGATGATGATGATGATGATGATGTTGATGATGATGACGACGATGGTGATGATGATGTTCATGATGTTGATGGTGATGATGATGATCATGTTGATGATGATGATGAGGAGGAGGAGGAGGAGGAGGATAATGAAGATGATGATGATGATGATGATGTTGATCATGATGACGATGTTGAAATACTGTAACTTCAAAGAATATTCTATATGTATCTTTTGTGGTCCCCAATGGTCCTACCGGGAGAACCACTTGTATTATCTTATACCCCGATGCTTCTAATCTGAAGAACTAATAAGAGTCATGTGGCAGTCCCCTCTAATTGTAAAGGTGAGTCATTAGCACCCCAGTGTGGATACTTGAGCCTACATGTGTAACTCGAGCCTACATGACAGATGAGTTAACTTAAGTGAACGGATGAATATAAATAGAGGTGTAGTGCTTCTCATTTGGGACAGACACTCTCACTTATGTAGCGCATTAGTGGAGAAGAGAAGTAGCTGGAGAAGGAGGAGGATCAGGCTTTGATCTCCTTGCTGGTTTTATCTTTTATCTTTTATCTTTTTGGGGCATCTATATTGAGGAAGCTTTTGCTGGGTTTTTCCCTTTAGGGTTTTCCCAGGATAAATCCTTGTGTTCCTTTTGTATGGTTGTGCTTGTCTATATTTCAGTGATCCTATTTATATGCTTTTGTTATGAATATGAAATGAAATACTGATGTCTTAGCTAAGCATATGAAAATTTATCATGGTATCAATGCCACCCTGAAAGAAGACATTGTGCAGCTATAGAAGATATGGATTCTTATTTTTTGGGTCTCTATCCAGAATTGATCAGCAAAAGAAGGCTAGACTGACTCTCCATTAAAGGGCACATCTTTCTGTCGAAGCGGAATTCAATTCTGAGCATTTTCAGTTTTGGTGTGGAAAATTAGGGCTTTCTACAGAAGAGGAATTTTTGAGTGAGCCTGGCATAGGATTTTTCTCCTCATAAAAATCGAATTTTAGAGACCTGGATCAAGAAATTTGGTTGGGTGAAACTCTGGAAAAGTCAAACCCTAGTTTAACCCCGATCTGGAAAAACCCTAAATACTAAAACTGCTAAGTTTTGTAACATTCTCTATATCCTGATATTGGTGAAGGATCAAGAGTTGAAAATTGCAGAGGCCAAATATAAAATACTAATTTACACTGTATCAAAAATTCAGCCTCTGATTCGCTACATTCTGGGAGATATGATCCCTCCAAGTTAGGGTTCTAGCCTCTTCAAGAATTCATCCCTAAACATGACACTTGGGGATAATTGATGTAGCATGGGATACAGAGGTCCAAATGGAATTCCTGAAGATGTTGCAGAAAAATCACGGGATGTGCTTTATTTGGTCCAAATTTCAGAACCTAAATATGAACCAGTGACACGTGGCATGCCGTACAACTTCACTATTTGGAACAGTCCTGTAACAGGTGACCTTGGGAAAATGATCATAAATCCAGATTGGTGAAACCAATTCTAATAAAACCTATGGTTTTGGATCAGGTACATTCTATTTTACCTCCATACTAAAGTTTAGACATATAGGAGTGTTATTTTGGGAGATATCATAGAAACAATAACAGGTATTTCTGCAGAAGAAATTGGAAAACTAGGGCTTCCTGTTCTGGGAGCTTCCCTCCACTGTTTTCAGAAAAGGAGTACATTGGACAGCTCCATTTGAAGAGATATATCTTTCTATCCAATCATATCTGAAAGATTCCAAGTTTTGAAAATTAGGGTTTCTCTGACAAACCCTAGATTAGCCAGCTCCGGAAGCAAGACAGACACCTCAAATCGGTAAGATCTAATCTTTTGCTATTTGCATTTGAGGTTCTCATTTCAAAGTGATCTATCACATCAGCTTGATGATAAGCTTGGTGAATTTAAAAAATTCCAAGCATGGAAGTATTTTATCTCTCTAAAGAAAATGAATTGGACACCTACATGAGTAGAGAGGTTCCAGTTCCAGAGGGAGATGAGCCTCAAAGCCTTACACAAGAAGAACTTGATCAAGACCAAGAAGATCATTGTTGATTCAATCATGAATCAACTTGTACAACAAGTGTCTTCCCTAAAGACACCGAAGATGTTTGATTCCTTGATCAAGCTATTTGAATATAAGAACATAATTCAGAAGATGGATTTGAGAAAACAGTTGAAGAATGTCA
>LPNX010023539.1:200508-211934 GCA_001517045.1 Pseudotsuga menziesii | reverse complement strand
TTTCTTAAAGAGTAATTGATGGTGTTACCCTACCTTAAGGGTTTATCTCTACATTCTTGTGACTCTTATTGTTGTGTATGAAAATTGGTTCTTTATGAAATTCAAGCATTCTATATATCATTGCTATGATTCAATTTATAGGTCAAGGATCACTACAAGTGGTATCAAAGCATTTTCTTAAGTTGAAAATGGAAGAAGTTTGTTTTTTCTATAGAATTTTGAAGGAAAAAGAAAGATGACAAAATTAAGGTCTATTTTTGAAACTCTATATGAATAATATAAAAAAATTGAGTTGCATATATGAGTTCCTCTCATTGAGACACCCAATTTCAAAAAAAAAAAATCCAAAATGAAGACTGGGAAGTGAAATTATTATTAATTTAAAATCAAGTTTTTTTTTGGGTTTATTCGGTGACATCTTGTAGATTGCAGAATTGATATATTTTGATATAGTAACTATATTTCTGTCAAACCAACTATAGTAAATACAAAATGAATGTGGAATATTATAATTGTGATCATAATAAAGATTTCAAAATATATTGAGGGGGTTATGCTCATTTTAATTTGTTTTCCTCAAAAGTAAGTGTTTTTTTTCAAAACCCTAATTATATTTTTGGAGTTATAGTAAGTGGTATTTTATAGAAAAATCGATGATCTTGGTATTGAAGAGTGAAAAAGTTAGGAAAATTTATGTTGGAAATGGAATTGGATATATATGTTCTCTTATGGTTTAAAAGAAGATGCCACTCTATGGTGGGATTTACTTAACTATAACAAGATGTCAAAACTTCAAAATGAATAATTTGAAAGGGTATATTTATATAGGTGGTATCATCCTATGAAGAATGATAACAAAATAACTATAGATTCATTTTCATGCACTAACTTCCCATTTCAGGTTTATGGATGTATTTAGCAAGAAAATGTTATTATTTCTATAATCCCTAGTATCAATTATAATCTAATTAATGACAATTTACCTAAAAGGTTGAAAATAATTGCAAAGCATATTCAAAGCACATAGGTTGTGGATGAAAATGTCCACATTTTTAAAGTTTATAAGATTACCATGGATAAATATGTGTTTCACTTAGATTATTATGTTATGGTGGACAACAATTCATTTGAATGAATCGAGCACTGTTATGGTGGAATCATATTAAAATGAGCAAAGCAGGAGATACACTACATAGACAAAAAGCATACGCAAAGACAAAATGCAAGAGTTCGAACCAATATCTATTGTTCTATTTTTCTCTATTACTTTCTTGTATATTACAATAGTGTACATGCTTATATAGAGTGTTGAGATGCTTGGGTGACTACCTGTTACATTCAGTTACAAAGAAGAAACATAGAGACAATATGTCATAGTCGTGTCGAGATTCTAGTGTTCACGATGGATGTTGAGATGTGGAACTTATCGAGGTTGTGTTGAGGTTCAGACTTGTTGAAGTCGATGCTAAACCTGTCGAAGTCGACAAACATGCCAACCGCTGAGTGGATCATTCCTCCTTCCTTAAGAAACAATGACCCCCATTGTTTGCTTATTCATATAAGGAAACTTTTTGGTGAGTTCAGTAGAAGAGTACCACTTTCCTTGTGTTGGGATTTGTCCATCTTTGGCCACTTGAAACAAGGGAATTGTGCTCATCCTTGTATGGTGTATGCATCCTCCCACGATGGTCTCGCAAGGAAGATGCTCCTAAAAATATGGATGGATGTCTTCAGGTTCTGTTGTTTGTAAATCGTTATGTTCCAATAGTGGTGCATGGTATGCTCAAAGTAGATCCACATTAAACACTGGATGTAGACCCAAGCATGAAGGAATGTCGAGCTGGAAAGTGTTTTCTCTACTATGCTTAAGGAAGCATTCCTTCTTAACATGTAACCATACCAGTGAAGCATTCCTTCTTAAGATGTAACCAAACCTGATCCCCAATTTGAAATGAATGAGGAGTATGATTCTTATCGTGTTAGACCTTAGCTTTCGCATTAGCTCACTGCAACAATTCATGTGCTTGCTTCTAGATGTTGTAGATTTGGTCTTGAAACTTCAATGCTTTTTCAACTTCTCGTCGGTCAGAGTCAATGTCATTCGAATGTGTCGATGAAATGATCAATTCGATGGGCGATGAGGGTTGAAATCCATAACATATCTCAAACATACTCTTGCATGTAGAGATGTGTTGAGAATGATTGTAGCTATGTTGTATGTATGGGAGACTTTCATCCCATGTTTGACGATGCTTATGGTTGTACATGCGAAGCAGTTGTACTACAAGGATATTCACAACTTATGACTATCCATCTGTCTGAGGATGGAAAGTTGTCGACAAAGAGAGTCTCGTGTCGAGCTGTTTCTAGAGAATATTCCAAAATATGCTGACAAATATGGTATTTATGTCGAAAATGATGGTCGTCAAAAGGCCATAGTTTTTCCAAACATGTTCGAAGAAGAGTTGTGTAGTCTGTTGTGTTGTCGTAGTCTTCTTGCATGGAATGAGAATAACCATCTTGGAAAATCTGTCAACTACTCCTAAGATCGTGTCATGTTGATGTTTGGAAGTAGGATATCCCGTCAAGTAGTCCATAGAAATAGATTCCCATGCTCGACTAGGAATCGACAAAGGCGTATACAATCCCTGTTGTCGATATGATGATTTAGCAATGGAACAAACCATGCACGATCGAATGTACATGTTGGCTTCAGATTTAAGTGAAGGCCAATAAAAATATTTTTGGAGGATAAGAAGAGTCTTTGCTAATCTAAAATTTCCTACACTTTTGGTATAGTGCACGTCCCAAATGAGTTATTGTCGATGCTCATAGGTCGATACACAAAGCTGTCCAAGTTTGTATAGAGAGGTATCTTTCAGGAAGTAGTAGGTAGTAGAAAATGTGTCGATATGAAGCTATCGATAAATTGCAGAAAAGTCACAGTCTACTGAATACAATTATAGCCAAATAGTGGTGTCGTAACCTTGCATACTCATCACTGTAAAAAGTAGAGTAATGGGTGGTCGAATGAGACAATTGACTGAGGCATTGGATTTACCTTTCCAATACTTAATTACCAATTGAAATTGTTGTAGGTAATTAATCCACTTGAGTTGTTGAGTTGTTTGTAGCTTCGACTGGGATGAGGTGAACTGTAAAGGCTTATGGTAAGTAAAAATGATCGTTTACTTGCCAAGGATGTAATGTCTCCATTGCTTAAGGGCTTTCACAATGGCATACAATTCATCTTCATACGCCAAATAACTTATGACAATGCCATTCAAAGTTTCATAATTAAAAGCGATTGGGTGACCAGTCTGAGTGATCACTACACCCAAAGCATAGTCCGATGCGTCTGTATCAATCTAAAAAGGCTGATGCAAATCAGGTAACGCAAGTATTGGTGTAGTACAAATCTTGTGTTTGAGTTTCTCAAAAGATTATTGTTGTGTTTATCTCCAATTGAAGACATTTTTCCCATTTCCCTTAGTCAACTGATTCAAAGGCTAGGCTATGTGACTGAAGTCGAGTATGAACCATCGATAAAAATTCGCCAAACCAAGAAAAATTCTTAGTTCATGAATGTTTTGAGGAATGGGCCAATCTTTGAGGATTTGTAATTTTTCCAGGTCGACGTGAATTCCTGCAAATTCAATTACATACCCAAAATATTTGATGTTGTTCATTGCAAATGAGCACTTGTCCATGTTCAAATATAGTTGATGTTGTCGGAGAGTGTCAAAAACTTGTCGAAGTTGTTTGACATGTTCTACCTATGATCGACTAGAAATAAAGATACCATTGAGATAGACAATGACACACCTACCGATGAAAGGTTGTAGAAGGTCATCCATGTAGCGCATGAAGGTCGCAGGTGCATTGGTTAAGCCAAAATGCGTTCCTAACCATTCAAACAATTTTTCCTTGGTTTTGAAAGCAGTTTTCCATACATTAGTAGGCTCAATCAGAATCTGATGGTATCCTAACTTAAGGTTGATCTTAATAAAGAACTTAGCACCTTTCATACAGTCAATGATTTCGTCTATCCTTGGAAGAGGGTATCTATTCTTTACCAAAATTTTCTTGAGAGCCCGATAGTCGATGCACATGCGCCAAGTCCCATCTTCCTTTAGAACGAGGACAACTAAACTTCCACAAGGAGAGGAGTTGAGTCGAATGTGACCTTTGTTGAACAAATCCTGAATTAGTCTACGAATCTCTTCATTCTTGACAATGGATCTTCTGTAAACATATGTGTTAGGTAAAGAAGAACTAGGAACAAGTTCAATGGAGTGTTTTACCTGGACATGTAGAGGTACTATGTTTGGCTCTTGAAATATGTTTCAATATTCCTCAATAATATGGTCAATCTATTTTGTTGTCGGGAGCTGCATTGGTTAATGAGTTGGCTAGTTACTACAGTCTTCCCATGAGGTCTTCACTCAATGAAACCATGCCATAGTTCCTTTGTTCATGGGATATTAAAGAACACCCCTAATTTCATTAGATATTGATAAATACCCACCAAAATCCTTTTGTCAATCCCCCCTCCCAATGCATCTTTCCAATTAAAAAAAAACTATTTTTTGAGGATATTCCATATTTTTACTAGATACCCATTTTTATACCCCTCAATACCTATAAACCCCCCATACCCTACTCCCCACCCTCCAATACCTACAATATAATGAGCTTATTTTCATAATTAGAAAACAACCCTTTATGAATGAACGTGACAACATATTGGTCAACAACGTGAATCCCTCGTGAGTATTCCTAGAATGCTGGGGCTTAATCATGATCAATGCAAATTTTTGAGCATGGTTGATAAGATTCTTACCTGGAAATGTAGAGGTACTATGTTTGGCTCTTGAAATACGTTTCAATATTCCTCAAGAATATGGCCAATCTATTGTTGTTGTCGGGAGCTGCATTGGTCGATGATTCGACTAGTTACTACAATCTTCCCACGAGGTCTTCACTCAATGAAACCATGCCATAGTGACTTTGTTCATGGGATATTAAAGAACGCCCCTAATTTCATTAGATATTGATAAATACCCACTAAAATCCTTTTGTCGATCCCCCCTCCCAATGCCTCTTTCCAATTAAAAAAAACTATTTTTAGAGGATATTCCATATTTTTACTAGATACCCATTTTTATACCCCTCAATACCTATAAAGCCCCCATACCCTACTCCCCACCCCCCAATACCTACAATATATTGATCTTATTTTCATAATTAAAAAATAGCCCTTTATGAATGAACGTGATAACATATTGGTCAACAACATGAATCCCCTGTGAGTCTTCCTGGAATGCTGGGGCTTAAGCATGATCAATGCAAATTTCTGAGCATGGTTGATAAGCTTCTTACCTGGAAATGTAGAGGTACTATGTTTGGCTCTTGAAATACGTTTCAATATTCCTCAAGAATATGGCCAATCTATTGTTGTTGTCGGGAGCTGCATTGGTCGATGATTCGACTAGTTACTACAATCTTCCCACGAGGTCTTCACTCAATGAAACCATGCCATAGTGACTTTGTTCATGGGATATTAAAGAACGCCCCTAATTTCATTAGATATTGATAAATACCCACTAAAATCCTTTTGTCGATCCCCCCTCCCAATGCCTCTTTCCAATTAAAAAAAACTATTTTTAGAGGATATTCCATATTTTTACTAGATACCCATTTTTATACCCCTCAATACCTATAAAGCCCCCATACCCTACTCCCCACCCCCCAATACCTACAATATATTGATCTTATTTTCATAATTAAAAAATAGCCCTTTATGAATGAACGTGATAACATATTGGTCAACAACATGAATCCCCTGTGAGTCTTCCTGGAATGCTGGGGCTTAAGCATGATCAATGCAAATTTCTGAGCATGGTTGATAAGCTTCTTACCTGGAAATGTAGAGGTACTATGTTTGGCTCTTGAAATACGTTTCAATATTCCTCAAGAATATGGTCAATCTATTGTTGTTATCGGGAGCTGCATTGGTCGATGAGTCGGCTAGTTACTGCAGTATTCCCATGAGGTATTCACTCAATGAAACCATGCCATAGTGCCTTTGTTCATGGGATATTAAAGAACACCCCTTATTTCATTAGATATTGATAAATACCCACCAAAATCCTTTTGTCAATCCCCCCTCCCAATGCATCTTTCCAATTAAAAAAAAACTATTTTTAGAGGATATTCCATATTTTTACTAGATACCCATTTTTATACCCCTCAATACCTATAAAGACCCCATACCCTACTCCCCACCCCCCAATACCTACAATACATTGACCTTATTTTCATAATTAAAAAATATCCCTTTATGAATGAATGTGATAACATATTGGTCAACAACGTGAATCCCCCGTGAGTCTTCCTGGAATGCTGGGGCTTAGTCATGATCAATGCAAATTTCTAAGCATGGTTGATAAGCTTCTTACCTGGAAATGTAGAGGTACTATGTTTGGCTCTTGAAATACATTTCAATATTCCTCAAGAATATGGTTAATCTATTGTTGTTGTCGGGAGCTGCATTGGTCGATGAGTTGGCTAGTTACCGCAGTCTTCCCATGAGGTCTTCACTCAATGAAACCATGCCATAGTTCCTTTGTTCATGTGATATTAAAGAACACCCCTAATTTCATTAGATATTGATAAATACCCACCAAAATCCTTTTGTCGATCCCCCCTCCCAATGCATCTTTCCAATTAAAAAAAACTATTTTTAGAGGATATTCCATATTTTTACTAGATACCCATGTTTAAACCCCTCAATACCTATAAACCCCCCATACCCTACTCCCCACCCCCCAATACCTACAATATATTGACCTTATTTTCATAATTAAAAAATAGCCCTCTATGAATTAACGTGATAACATATTGGTCAACAACGTGAATCCCCAGTGAGTCTTCCTGAAATGCTAGGGGTTAATCATGATCAATGCAAATTTCTAAGCATGGTTGATAAGCTTTTTTGTTTATTTGGCAGATACCATCACGAATTTTGATGTAGGTCGTCGCTCTGGTATGTCGTACCATCGGTTTTGTACTTCGACAATCACCTTCTGAGGCCGTGACTGATAATTTCCATGTCCATCCCATAAGTAAGGTTTCCCAAACAGGGCATTAGTTACAGAAAGTAGTACCATGCCACATAGTACTTCATATTCAAAAGGATTAATGAACTAGGTGAGTCTGCATTGTCATGTGATTCTTAGTTCTTGTCCATCATTCATCCAACTGATATTATAAGGTTGAGGATGTGGAGTGGTGACAAGACCAAGTTTCTTCATAGGATCTTGAGAAACGATGTTCTTCTGGATACCATTATCCACAATCAGATGCAATGGAATGTTTTGAACCCATATCTGTGTATGGAACATGCACTCTTGTTCCTCCTCGTTGGAAATAGTCGAGCCTTTCGGAGTGGTCGATGTCGATGTCAAAAGGGTCGATGCTTCTAGGTCTAATTCTACTAGGGTTTTGTTAGACAAGTCCGATGTCTACAATTTTGCCAAAAAAGTATTTCGATACTTGCATTCAGACGTATAATTCCATGATGAATTGTGATAATCACACCATTTCCCAGCAGGGGCTTGCTTGTTATGTTCCCTTTTTCCTTTCTGGGAGTGCTTCTTGTGATAGTCTAGTTTTGGTGGAGTTGGTTGAGAAGGGTTTCTTGACTTGTCGAAGTCGGCTAGTGACTTCTTATCGGATGTTCGACCTATCGATTTGGTCATGAAACATGCTTTTCATTTTTTCTTAGCTTCAAGCTTGTTGGCGTAGCAAAATGCATCTGCAAGCTTACTAACAGTCAGGAACTCCATCTCTTACTACATGTATGGGGACAGTCTGTTGATGTACTTTAGGACAAGCCATTTCTCTTCTTCTTGGATGACAAGTCTAGCCATGAGTCGATATAATTCGTCGATGTGGAGTCTGCACGGACTAATATTTTCATTACCTTAGCTACTAAAACTTCTTATACTGCTGTTCAATGTACTTAGGCGGGTAAAACTCCTTTCGGACGTACTTGACAAATATATCCCATGTGTTTATGGTCTCCTTCTCGCTCCAAAGTTTGTCGTTAAATTCTCCCACCAACAATGCATAAAGGTTAACATCTTTAAGGATGCAATGGTGATATTTTCAGTTTCTGAGAGTTGATTCACAGAGTAATAGGATTCTAATTGTTGTACCTAATTGTCTACGGATTCCGCATCAATATTTCCTTCACAATTTAGTATGTCCATATTGATCTGCACTTTGAATGGACTGATTTTGTTAGAGTTGGATCTCATCGAGGATCCTCCGGATGTTGAAGCAAATCACGTGAGAATCTCATTGAATTGGGCGAACATTTCATTTCGTTGTCGATCCAGTGCCTTCTTTATGAGTTGCTTTATCTCGTCAATCGCATGTCTATTGTCTGTTTCTTCAACCATCTTCTCTGAATTCGAAGGTAGTGTCTTCTTGGATTTTTGAGTTTACGAGTGTGTTTGAACATACATAAGTCAGGTAAATTCGATAGAAGCGTCTACGTAGCTTAAGCTTTGAATCTTCTTTGATACCAATGATCCGGGTTCCCAGGCACACGTTAAAGGACAACATTTCGATTGAATGAATTGAGCACTGTTATGGCGAAGCATATTAAAATAAGCAAAGCAAGAAATTCACTACACAAACAAAAAGTATACGCGAAGACAAAATGTAAGAGTTCAAACCAATCTCTATTGTTCTATTATGCTCTATTACTTGCTTGTATATTACAATAGTGTACATGCTTATATAGAGTGCTGGGACGCTTGTGTGACTACCCGTTACGTTCAATTACAAACGAGTTAGAATGGTTTAGATGTTCAACCATTACAGATGACTCAAAAAAAGAGAGACAATTTGTCGTAGTCGTGTCAAGATGTTGGTGTTGATGATGCATGTCGAGATGTGAAACCTGTCGAGGTTTGGACTTGTCGAAGTCGACAAACATGCCAACTGCTGAGTGAATCACAATATGGATGATGTGGATATTCTTCGATGGACTCGTCACTCAATTGGTACCACTAATGTTAATGTGCAAAACAAGTTCTTGAAACTTGGTATAAGAAGAAGAAAATTACATTGCATGACATTTCTCCTAATAAAGAAGAAGGGCACACATAAGCATATGAAGAAGTCCTTATAATTCAAATAATTGAAATATCTACACATTTCTTTCTTTTTTTTATTGAATTTTATTTGTACATATATCATATTTCTAAAATAATGTAGAATCTTGTTCTTAAGTTATTTGGGTTAATCACAATAGAAAATAAATACTAATAATGCTAAATCTGATTATTATATTTTTACCAAGTTTTGCATATCAATAGTGTTGAATCTGGTTATTATGTTTTTAACCACATTTTCTTAAACCATATGCTAATATTGTCAAATCTTGTCACTTCGATTAAAATTTTTGAGCCATTTATATGAAATTGAAACATACCTCAAAAACACAATTTTTACCAAATTTTGCACACTAACTATCTAGGCAATAATTGGTTAGAAAATTTGACCAGGGGCTTCTTGCAAAACTTTGTGATCATATCTATGTATGGTAAGTATAAAATATTGAAGACTCGGATCATCGAGATGCAGATCCATAAAAACAGAGGAAGCAACCCCCCCATTGGTGACCTGTAGCCCCTCCTTTTGGCCCTTTCATGGTGCGCTCATTCCCTTCACTGTGGCTTGGCCTTTGGGCTACCTATGGGACGAAGTCGCTCGACTAAAAGGAGAGGGTTATTTCTATACTCTTTTTTGCCCTCACTCTCCTATAGGCCTATTTATTCTCACTCTTTCCAACTAACCTACTAGTTTTGGTTAAGGCGTAGCACTCGTTACGGTCTGGTTAAGGCGTAGCTGGTTGGTGAAGACCTTTCCTTGCCTTATCGGTTTGGTGGAGTTACCCACGCCTCTACTCTTTCAATTGACCAACTTTCCCATGGCTGGGCTAATGGGGGCATGGGCAGTAACATGGGCAGGGCAAAGGAGAGAGATTATCGGATATCCAATAGTATTGAAAACTGAGTCCCCACCCCCATATCAATATTGAGAAACTAAACTTGATTATTATATTTCTAACCAGATTTTCTTAAACCATATGCTAATAGTGTCAAGTCTTGTCACTTCGATTAAACAACCCATTAAATAACCACTACACAAAGCAATATTAAATATTGTTGTGGAGATATGAATCATTGGATGAGATCCAACGGTTCATATCTCCTTACGAGCCTTAAACATTGCATTTTGTGATGCTTCTTGAATGCAGCCCTCATCGTAAAATTTGAAATAATTTTATCCTTTTCTAACAGCATTTTCAGTCACAAAAATGTCACATTTAATCCATTTATATATTGAAATTTTACATTTAATTCATTTATATATTAAAAATAATAATAATAATAATAAAAATAATTTGACCAACACAAAAATCAAATATTAATATATTACTAATTGAATAGAAAAAATGCATTTTACAACCTAATAGAATAGATACTTATCTTTTATATAAAACAATAAAATATTATTAAAAATAACATATCTACTTAAATTAAATTTAAATTATATAACTTACATATCTATATATATATGAAACAAAATAAATTAAAATCATAAATATTGAATTATACATTTCGTCAAAACATCCACTCTAAACAAAAGTTAATATAAGTTAAATATTAGATTATATATTTAGTCAAAATTTCTACTCTAAAAAACGATTTACACATCAATGCTGTTATCAAGATTCAAACAATACATATTGAAAATTAAATACATCTACAAACGTAAGCTCTTCTACTCCACTTCAAAGAAACATAAACAAATTTAGTACTAATATCAATATTTGACCAAAACATTTTGAAAATTAAATAGATCTAGAGACGTATGCTCTTCTACTCCTCTTCAAAGAAACATAGACAAAATGGGAAGCCCCGATTGGAAATTGGAATGGCAGCCGCCGTGTACTCAAAATCCGGCTGTTGCGGAGCCACTAACGTATTCGTACTGGCGAGGTGGGTCGAGAATCCATGGTGCTTTTCATACGACCCATCCACACCTTCACCGTTCCGTCAAGGCTTCCACTGTAACAGATAAACGAATTCACGTGGAAATCCATGATAGTCGTGGCTATGCATTTCACAGGAGCGTTGTGCCCCTCCATCACTGCAATGCAACATATTCCCGTGCCGCCCACTTCCTTTTTCCAAACACGAATGGTTGAATCAGCCGAGCCACTCAACAGCATATCGCGAACAGTCTCCAGACAGAGCACAGAGTCAAGGTGGCCTGGAAGAAAGCCGGAGTGATGAAATATTCGGTCGGAGAATTGGTCCTCCTCCCAGTAATGAATATATCCA
>LPNX010023539.1:185850-200247 GCA_001517045.1 Pseudotsuga menziesii | reverse complement strand
CGTCCAGGGAGACGGAGCGTAAGCGTTAGAAGAGGCCGTGCTGAAGCGTCCCGGGGACACGCTGCGATCGGATGGAGACGGGGAATACATTGGATTGATGCAGTCGGGATTTATCATTTCCCAAACTTCGTTGCTCATTTTTTTCCCTCGGCTTCTCACACTTATGATCATCTACTTCAATTTTATTTATCTCCATGTTCTCCTGTTTTCTTTTATACTAAGGAGCCTTCCTTTCACCCAACTACGCAATATGAAAGGCAGTCACCCTGCATTATCACGTGGATGCTAAAGTTAAGTATGAAGTACCAAATTATTAAGCCGCATCAGTATGGCAGCTGTAATTTTTATTGGGTAGTAGTAAGTACAATTCTTACAGACCCATAGAACACGACCGTGGACACAAGGCATTCAATAAGCACCCATACAGCGTTTAACGCTGATGAATATTTCTCGCGATTAAATCGGCTTGTGAAGAATTTTTTATTTTTATTTGTGGAGAGGGATCAAATTTGAACTGTCGGACGTCAGCAATACATACTCTGTTGTTGCACGCCTTTTAATGTGGTTGTATTAAATGGTTTGCAGCAGGTTGAGTATTGCTTGTCAAAATTGAACTATTCTGATGGGATCAAAATAGGACGCCAGCAATACATACTCTGTTGTTGCACGCCTTTTAATGTGGTTGTATTAAATGGTTTGCAGCAGGTTGAGTATTGCTTGTTAAAATTGAACTATTCTGATGGGATCAAAATTGAACTGTCCAAGGCCAGCAATACTTACTCTGTTGTTGCACTCCTTTTAATGTGGTTGTATTAAATGGTTTGCAGCAGGTTGAGCAAGTTGAGTATTACCTGTCAAAATTGAACTGTCTGAGGCATTGTTGCAGGCCTTTTAATGTGGTTGTATTAAATGGTTTGGAAACTTGATATTTTTTATAGATGTAATAATTATGAATTTATTGATTTATTTAGTTGCATAAGTTATTATTGTCAAATGAAATGTAATTTGTTTTGGGCTTTTCATCTTAGAAGTGCCACATGAATATATACTTCTCAAAATGAAATTAAGACCCACCTATAACATGAATATATACCCTACAAACTGAAATTATGACCAACCTTTCAAATTTGATATCTAATGGACACCACCACTACAACTCATTTATGGTAGTGATATGATAAATAATCCTAACCATTTCTTTTGAGATTCATATTTTTCTTAGAATTTATATTTATAATAAATTAAAAAACATTTAACTTTAAATTAAAATAAATAATATTATATATAATAATGCTAGCCATTATTTTTGAGATTCATATTTTTTTTTATTTCGAATTTACATTCATAATTAATTAAAATACATTTAACTAAATAACTTAATATATTTATATATATATGATTTTCTAACCATAACTTAAAATAATACTATGTATGGCTTTAGGGGAGTAGCTTTAATGAAGACTATTTTAGTTTAAATAATGTCATCTATTTTTTGTTTTTTAACTATAAATAGTACTATGTATGGTTTTAGGGGAGTAATTTTAACAAAGACTATTTTAGTAACTAAAATAATATTATGTATTTTTTGGTTTTAAACTATAACTTGGAATAGTATCATGTATGGCTTTATGAAAGTAACACAATCACTCTTGACTTGTGGTAGATGAAAGCGAATAAAGCACCATAAGAATTTAAAGATTGACTAACGGTTTCAATTAACCATTTAACTAAGCCCATTTAAAGCTTAATCAAGATGCATTTAAGCATAATAAGATATGACTATAATTAAATGAACCCTCATTATAAATTTGTAACAATGTAGTTAATATTGTTAATTTGCTCAATAAAATCCAAAATATAATTAATATGCTTCATTATAAAAAAATTTACACTCTAGTTAATATTGCTAATTTGCTCAATAAAATCCAAAATATAATTAAGGCATATTTGTGTATAGCCTTATAAAAGTAGTTTTAACAAATACTATTTTAGGATTTTTAAGTATAGCATGAAATAGTATAATGTATAGAAATAGTTTCAACAAAGATTTTTTTTTGGCTTTTTAACTATAACTTGAAATAGTACCATGCCTTTTTTTAACTATAACTTGAAATAGTATCATGTGTGTACCATGTATAGCCTTTTTAAACTATAACTTGAAATAGTACCATGAATAACCCTTTTTTAAACTATAACTTAAAATAGTACCATGTATAAGCTTACACATGTAGTTTTAACAATGGCTATAACAAACCTTTGTAAAGTACTATTTAAGTTGAAATAATATTTTTGTCATAGAATGTGACTTACACTATTTCAATTTTTTTAATAATTCATAGTCTTAAAATAGTATCTTAAGTTCTTCTCCACCAATCACATACCTCAAATATATAAAAGATTATTAGTAAAAATCTCATTTCTTACTTGGTTTCTAAAGACTTGATAGTTTTTCAAATGAATCTAGAAACATATGCAATAAATCATTTATCAAAGACATAGATGTAATTGGTGCACTAGAGAAACCAAATCATTGATCCTATAAAATTATCTATACAATGTGATGTTCAATGTTGGAGAATCTAGTAGCATTTGTATCCTATGCTTCACTTCCCTCTTTCCTCTTAGGAGGTAGAGCTTTAGGCTCTTGGAACACTTCCATGTATTTTTATCAATGTTTCTCCAACTTGTACATCCCTCTAGAGATGCCTTTACTTTTACCTATTCACTTTCTTTCTACTTTCAACATAAAGTTTTAAAACTTACTCATTTTTTTAAATAAAATAGAGATTATACCATAGCATTCACACTTAATAATTTCACACCTTTTATTTTCTTCATATAATCCCACACATAATAATTTCACATCTCTTATTTTTTTTCTCCATATGATCCCACACATAATAATTTCACACCTTTTATTTTCTCTATAAAAATTATAACATGTAGAACCCTAATGTATTCCATAACATCCAAAACCCTAATTAAACAAATACAAAACCCTGATTGGACAACATCCAAAACCCTAATTCGATAATTCCAAAGCCATTAACTTAAATTCGTAACCCTATTGCAAAGCCCATTAATTTTCATACAACCCATCCAGACCTTCACTGTAAGCTATAAACGAGTTAACGTTCAAATCCATGACAGCGGCAGCTATGCATTACACGGGACCGCTATGCCACTCCATCACTGCAATGCAACATATTCCCGTGCTGCCCGCTTCCGTTTTCCAAACACGGATCGTTGAATCAGCCGAGCCACTCAACAGCATATCGCGAACAGTCTCCAACAGAGCACGGAGTGAAGGTGGCCTCGAAGAAAGACGGAGTAATGAAATATTCTGTCTCAGAATTCGTCTTCCGGTGAAGAGAATCCGCGGGTGTGGACGTTGGGATTCGAGGGCAGCAGCGTCCAGGGAGACGTAGCGTAAGCATTAGGACTCAGGAGACGGGGATTGCATTTGATTAATATAGTCAAGGTTTATCATTTCCCAATCTTCGTTGCTCGTGATCACCCTGACACCCACTTCAATTTTATTTATCTCCATGTTCTCTTCTCTTCTTTTATAATCGGGAGGCAATACACCTTAAAGCCCGTCACTCTGCATTGTCGATGCTAAATTTTTGAAGGCACGCGGTTTATACTCCATATAAGTTGAATTCAATTATGAAGTACAAAATTATTAAAGCTAATAGGTGATGTACTCCGTTTAAGTTGAATTGAATTATGAAGTACAAAATTATTAAAGCTAATAGGTGATGTACTCCAGGCTGGAATTTCAAATTTTATTTGACTGTCGATTTAAAATTTGGTGACGGTTTCAAATTTTCAGTGCCTATCAAATTACTTGAAACTAAATTCATAGAACGTTAATATATATGCAACTAAATTCATAGAACGTTAGTATATATGCAAGTTGTTTTTTTAGTTGTTTTTATTTTTATTTTTATTTATTATAATTTAAGCTTGCTGAACCTGGTTTTCCACATTGCTCATTCATTATATACAAGATGGGTGTACTATAATATTTTAGATTTGAACCAACCAGTTACAATTCATTTTTAAATTTGGGTGGGGATTTGCACAGACCAGAAGTCATCTTCATACTTAAAAAAGGAAACTAAAATTCAGCCATTTGCACAGACCAGAAGTCATCTTCATACTTAAAAAGAGGAACCCCAAAATCAGCCATTTTATTGAATAAGCAAAACATCAGCCCAACTCATCATTATTCATTTTATTGCATTCTGCTTAATCAAATACAACAATTGAATAAGCAAAAATCAGCTCAACTCATCATTATTTCGTTTTATTGCATTTTGTTTAATCAAATACAACTAAGTGATAAGTTACTTCCAAGCAAAATATACCAAAAAATAATTAATATGCTTATTTAGTTACTTTTAAAGAAGTCTTAATTCAAAAATACAAGTGTACTTTCAATAAAAATGCAATTCATTATAATCATTTTCAATAATAAAATGAAAACTACTATTCATAACTATTTCAGTTTGAAAAACAAAGCAACAAAATATAGAGATAACCGTACAAAATTACTCTGCCTGTCTGTAAAATATGACAACATGTATTTGCAAAATAAGATACAAAATTCCACTCCTGTTGGTGTTTATTCTCTGATGCACACTTAATCAAATTCCTGTTCCGCTGCAGTTTATATTGATCAAAATCAAATGCACTTCTACTTATATGGCTGGCTCACAGTTACCCCACTTTGTAATTTTCACTTTGTTTAATCAACACAGAAAACATATCAAAAAAATATTTTGCTCAGAAGGTGTGGACATGATAGCTAACTGTTTTATAAGTTGATAAGTTTTTTTAACATTTTCTTAAAAAATAAATATAGGCAAAGCATGATTGCGCCAATACAATCAAAATGCTCAAGTGTCTCTACACCGCTAACAACAATATAAGATACAGTGGAGTAAGAACCCTCCACTGGCCACACCGCCAGTTTTCGTCATCGGGCTTACATTTAATTTTTCAAAAATAGAATAGTAAATCCTCGGTAATATCAGAACATGTAATTATTTCATGTTCCATCATAGATCTTTGAGGGAATCCATAGAATCACAGCATGGCATAAGTTCTAGGGGCCATCCTTCCACATAACTGAGGTCCGATTCTCAAGCTCTGCAAAATCACTCGAAGGTTGAATGAACTATAAATGCAGCATTTAGTCACTACATAATAAATAGGCTTTTGAAATAAAAAATGCACTTTCCTAGCTGCTAGAGCATCAACTTGGGTGGCTTTGACTAGAGTGAGAAGACTCCTTAACCTAAAAGAATTGACTATATATATAATAACTATAACTTAAAATAATATCATATATATTTTGTTTTTGAATAGTAGTACTATATATGGAATAAGCCTACATGTTTTTAACTAGTAGTACCATATATGAATTCCAAATAAATAATAGACAATAAATATATTTTTAAATTATAACTTAAAATAATATCTTATATATATATATATATATATTTTTTTTTCACTAGTAGTATTATATATGGATTTTGCCTACATGTTTTTAACTAGTAGTACCATATATGGATTCCTCGTAAATAACATTGGTGTCATAATATTATTTTAAATTCGTCAATAATTCATAATTTTAAGATTGTATAAGTAAAAAATAAGAAAATAGCTTAAATATTAAAAATAGTTTAAATATTTTACATTTGAAAATTTTATAAACTTTACATTTTTAAAAATAAAAATTAATTTTATAAACTTAAAATTTATAATAAAAATAATAAATAAATTATTTTATAAAAATATATGAAAATATTTCTTAACCACTTAATAAATATATTAGACACTTCGATAGTACATTAAAATCCCTCTTTCATAATAGATATGATAGTATGTTTACAATGTTTTCATGAGCATACCTCTTCTCTTGCATCCGTTTTACAACACACTTTGTTGCCAAAAAGAAGAAGCTAGGGACATGCCTAGAGGCATTTTGTTATTCATCAAGATTCCCTTCTCCACAATAGAAGTCTTCCATGAGTATGTCTTCTTATATGGTTACAATATCCTCGATTTCCTTCGCCACAATAGAACTCTTCCATGAGTATGTCTTCTCCTATGCCTCATTAGTCAATATTGTGGAGTCTATAAGAACCTTCTTTCAAGACCTTATTCTTAGGGCTTACCACACATTCTACCTCTCTAAACATTGCCATTAATGTTGAAGACCTTATTGAACCTGATCCAAACATTTTTTTGGTGACTATGTCCATAACTCCCCACTCTCATCCATTGATATTTAAATTGTCGTAATTACCCTACTAGAACAATTCATCACAATCAGTCTTACAACTTCATTCATTGTGTTAATTTATTTCCATAAAATAATGAATAACATGGAACTAAAAGAGAAATAAATAGAGAAAAAGCATACACCCACACAATCAACATAAGATATACCTTGGGAAAGAAAGGAAAAGGTTCACTAAATCAATATAATATTGTGGATTGATGGAGTCTAGGTCTAGCCCAAGACGATGAGCTCTAGAGAATGAGCTCTGCTAGGGGTTGTGATCTGGTTTAAGCTTGTCTCCCTCACAGATCTACCTGATACTCTGTCTCTACCCCAACACTTGAGCCACCCATCGGTCTTCTCTGATTTTGCAACATGATGACAGTCTTGGGGGCGAGGGGCGGCACGCCCCTCCTAGTCACATGATGCTCATAAATCGGTTGTTGGCCCGACTGGGTTTGGATCCACAGTAAAAATTGGTACGAAAGACATCCCCATCCCTATGGATGAAATTGGAAATGCTGAAAAGACTTCCGCCGACATCGAAACGTGAAGTGGTGGAATCCCTTCACAGGGAAGGAAATCATGCATCCCTTGCTCAACAGACCGCCTGTGCTTATCGCTTTTGGCCGAAAGAATAAATGCTAGGGCTCAGAGAAATGAAATATCACGCCTTGATTGTCAAATTTATGGGGTTCTAACCAACTGGAAGCAGACCCTTCGAGGATGGATCGCAGCAAAATGGAAGCCTAAAGCCCATTTCGACCTCCAGCTGGGTTCGAAAGGATTTTTCACTATCATTTTCCACCAGCTGGAGGACAAGGCTCATGTTGAAGAAGGCGGTTCATATTTCTTCAATTCTGCATGGCTATACCTAAGGAACTGGGTGGAAATATTCTGCCTAGAGAAAGAGGAATTTTCTCGAGCTCCGGTCTAGATAAGAATGTTCTCACTTCCTCAGGAATACTAGGACGAATCCACCCTACAAGAGATTAGAAACACCTTGGTAAATTTTGTTCGAACAACAGACCAAACAAGAATGAATAAATACACCTCCTATGCCAGGATTCGTGTCTACATACACATAGCTCAGGCTCTTTCGGATGCCATTTTCCTCTCCCATGAAGATAGTGACTGGATCCATCCTCTAGACTATGAGCACATTCCGTTCAGATGTAAAAAATTCCATGAAAATGGGCACCTATTCAGAGAATTCCCCACCAACAAATCACCGAAAATACAAAAGAACGTTGGAAATGATGACCAAGGGTTTCAACAGACAGCCAGAAAAAATGTAATCATAGGAGACCGTTGCAAGAAAAGAACCAGAATCAACCTTCGACAACTAGCAATGACTTCCAAGTCCTGGAAGAAAACCAGAATGACTCTGAACATGTTTTGGTGCATGAGGAAATAGGGAAGGTGCCTCTGCCTGAAAAAGTAGATCCAATGAATCCTCAGCATAAAGAGAACTTCAATGAAAGATCTAATTCAAACACCAATGACTTTCATGGGGAAACCCCATCGGATCACAGGATGACAGATCAAAACCCTGAACCTGAAGAGGAGGAAGATATGAAAGATACCATTCCAAAAGGTCTTAATCTTCTTGGTCTTGAAGATGCATGCACTAGAAAAGATTTCAACTCGATCCCTCCCAAGCAGATACAGCTTCTACAAAAATCACTAACCAAAGCCAAAGCTCAAAACCAATTAGGTGTTGCTAGCTCTGGACAAAAAGACAAACATAAAGACCAACGTGATTCAAAAAAAGGGGTTGTAAATATGCTCTGCAACGAATCAACCGTCTAGGCACCGCGCTAGTGGAATCTGGCCAATATGCTGAGTTAACAGAATTTTTCTCCTCCCCCTCATCCGTTAATAAATGAGGATGCTATCATGGAATGTCAGAGGTCTCAATGGTTGCTCTAAACAAAAATTGTTGAAAATGAAAATTTATAAAGATCAACCAACTGTTCTCTTTCTTCAGGAAACAAAATGTTCTAGTGACATAGCCCCCAATATTATGTCCCGAATCTAGAAATCCTTGTCTCACTATCATTGTTGATGTCAAATGTGCCTCAGGTGGTATCTCCATTAGCTGGAATCAACTTCTTGTCACCCTGAACGATGCTTCCTCCTATTTGAATTCTCTTTCTGCCTCTTTTCACATCCTTGGATTCATCATTAAGGGATTCCTCATGAATGTGTACGGTCCTCAAATGGATGATTCCAAGATGAACCTTCTAAACCACATCAATTGGTTCCACAAAACGCACATTGATTCGCCTTTAATCATAGGTGGGGACTTTAACATGATATCCAACCTGGAGGAAAAAAAGGGAGGTATCAATGCCCTCTTAGTCGAAGATATGGCCTTCAAGGATACCATCAGCTACTGCGTGTTGGTTGACATCCAAACCTCCTCTGTTTTTTTCACCTGGAATAACAGAAGAGGCGGAGCACAACAAATTTCTAAGCGTCTTGATCACTTCCTAGTCTATGATAAAATTATCACTCTTGGAGGGTTGTTGGATGCCTCTGTCTTACCCACGATGGGGTCGGATCACTGGCCCATCACCCTCTCTTGGCACAGTCAGGGCACCCCTCTCCACAAACCCTTTAGGTTTGAAAAATTATGGCTTACTCATCCCACCTTTATGGATTCCATTAGCTCTTGGTGGGAAGATATGTCTTTGATTGGATGCTCCAAAATGGCCATCATGCATCAGAATATCAAGCGGCTTCACAGTCACCTTAGACAATGGAATACAGACACTTTTGGAAATATATTTAAGGATAAAGAAGCCATTCAAGAAATCTTAGCTTCTCTCCAACGCTTTGCCATGGATCGTGGATATAACCAAGAAACTAAACTTCAGGAAAGGGACCTTCTGCACCAACTCAAAAAGAGATGTGAACAAAAAGAGATCTATTGGAGCCAAAAGGAAAGGGTCAAATGGATGAAAGAAGGAGAAAAGAACACAAGTTTCTTTCATATATCCACCATTCAACACATAATGAAGAACAAAATAAGAAAATTTCATGCGGAGAATGGTGAGATTCTAGAGGAGCAGGAAGCAATATCTGAAGAACTAACCAGGCACTTCAATCAGCTCCTCTCGGAACCAAACCAATCCCTCCAAGAAGCTATCACCAAGGTTTTCCAAAACATCCCTCCTCTGGTCAACAATGAACACAATCACTTGCTCATGCAACCCATAACAATGCAACAAGTGGAAGCAGTGGTCAAGCAGATGGCTGACGGCACAACACTGGGTCATGATAGCTTCACCACTGACTTCTTTCACCATTGTTGGTTCATGATCAAAGAGGAGGTCCTCGACTTGGTTGAGTAATCTCGACAAAAAAGATGGATTCTGCCAGCACTCAACGCCACGCACCTATCCCTCACCCCCAAAGAAATTGGCACCCCTCAACCTGGTAAGTTCCATCCTATCTCCCTCTGCAATGTTATTTACAAAATCATCTCTAAAGTGGTGACCAATAGACTGAAACGCCTTCTCCCTCTACTCATTTCACTGGAACAATATGGCTACGTGGAAGGCCGCCAAATCCTAGATGGCATAATCCTATCTCATGAGGTGGTCCACTCTCTCAAAACCACCAAAACCCTGGCATGATCCTCAAATTGGACCTCTCCAAGGCCTTTAACAAACTTAGCTGGTTCTTCATAGAAAAATGCTTTTAGCCTTTGGATTCTTTAAAGAATGGGTCCAATGGATCCTTTCCCTCATTTCCTTGGCCTTCTTCTCGATCCTGGTCAACGATTCTCCTTCCACTACCTTCTCTCCCTCACGAGGCATCTATCAGGGTGACCCTCTTTCCCCTTTCCTCTTCATTCTCATGGCTGAAGGATTAGGGAGAATGATTCAATCAGCTACTGCAACTTGCACCCTTAGAGGTATATCACTTCACAATGCCCCCCCTCTAGCTTACCAGCAATTTCTGGATGACAATCTCCTATTTGGACATTCCTATGTTCAAGAATCTCATACCATTCATTCAATTTTACACATTTTTGAAGAATCCTTTGGAGCCACTTTAAACCTTGAAAAATCCCAAATCTTCTTCTTTAATACCGGGGTTGTGACACAAAGAAATATAACCTGAATCCTTCACTTTTCTATCTCCTACCTGCATTCTAAATATTTGGGCATCCCTCTTTTTGATGCGGCCATCAAGCATGCCTCTTTGAAGGAGATTTTGGAAAAACTTTCAAAAAACCGTTTAACTTCTTGGACCTTCTGCTCCCTCAATCTCCCTAGTCGTGCGGTCATGCTCAAGTTCACTCTGCAATCCATGCCTTTATACCTCTTCTCAGTTTTGGTAGGCCCTAAATGGGTTTTGAAAGCTATCCAATCTCTGCAGAGGTCTTTTCTCTGGGGATGCAACAACAATAATCGTCATTGGGAACTAGTAAGCTGGGATAAGCTTTGTAAAAAAAAATGGGTTCCTTGGAATCAAAGATCCTGAGCTGAACAATCAAGCGTGCTTGACAAAAATTTGGTGGAACTATATTTCTAAAAACAACTCCCCTTGGACCAAGTTGTGGAACAAAAAATACGCCCCAAATTATATCCCTCATTCCCTGATCAGATTTGACGAGGATACTCAAGGATCTCACATTTGGAAGGTGGCCAACAAGCACGAAGCACTCATCCAACATCATAGTTTCTGGGAAATAAAAGATGGGGGCAAATCCCTCTTCTGGTGTGATTCTTGGAAACAATTACCTAGTCCAAAAAGTGTCCTCCCTGACCCTGATAGCCAAAACTACATTCAGCTCAATATGCACCTCAAAGTAGAAGAGACTAGAAACCTTCAAATGATGGGTTCCGCGAGTGGAAATATCCCTCCACTTAGCACATGTCTCCCAGTAAAGATCTAACGAACAAAATTTGGCCTGAAATATGCAGCTACCATCTCAAACAAAATCCTGGTACAAATATCATTCGTTGGGGACATAGGCTGTCGGGTACCTTCTCGGTCAAAGAATCCTATGATATCTTATCAGCTCCACTGGACAACCAGGCCACCCCTATTTGGAACCACATTTGGAAGGCCTCTCGCTGGCCCAAAATCTCTCATTTTCTCTCACTTCTTATGCGCTGTCAGATACTCACTCGGGAGAATCCGAATAGAAAAGGGTTCCAAGGTCCCTCCAAATGTTGTCTCTGCAATGAATAATAGGAAACCATAGACCACCTTCTGGATGCTTTCCCCTTCATTAGATATTTGTGGGACTACGTTGCTGAAGCTTTTCATTGCGCTAATAGAATCAAAGGTAATGCTATGGATTATCTTCAACAATGGATGGATTCACCTTTTGAAATCAAAATCCTCAATCAAATTTGGACTCTCACCCCGAGATTCATGTTCTGGAGCACCTAGAAAGAGTGTAACAACAAAATTTTTCAGGACACCAAAGGCACAGTCAGATCACTCTGGGATTCGATAAAAAATAATCTTCAGGAAACCATTCACTCTAAAGGTTGGACGACTGCTGACCTTCCCACTTATCAGAGTGAAAAAATCATCTTGGAGGCCCTAAGCTTCAACTCCACCGTCGTCCCTCCTGCTATTAGTAATCCCATGATGTGTATTGCAAGCCCCCTACAGTGGGATTCTCCCCCTATGACCGTCTTCAAAATGAACTTCGATGGTGCCTCTAAGGGAAACCCGAGAAAAGATGGTTTCGATGGAGTCATTAGAGACCACAATGGAGAGATCATTCATCTTTTCTACGACAACATGGGTCTTGACTCCAACAATGCTACATAACTGGAAGGCATGGTAGTAGGTTTAACGATAGTTGTCAGAAGAAATATTCTTCCTTTGATTGTGGAAGGGGACCGTACGATCATCCTTCCCTGGATATCGAAATTCACAATGGCACACCGGTTTCCAAAGTCACCACCAGTTGGTGCCTCATGCATGGTTTAAGTCGTCTGGTCACCCTCTTGCAGAGCATGCAAGATCTCACCTTTCACCACGTGCGCAGGAAAGCCAACGCTTTAGCATACTGCCTGGCTAACTTGGGAGTGAACTCATTATACAACCTAGTGGAAGGCACATTGCAGGATCCCCTTGATGCCACTATGCTACTCAAATGCAGACATCTAGCTAGGTATGACCTGTCCATCCCGGATGCGGGTGACAACACAGATGCTCATTCGTGAGCCATGCCTCAGCCTATGAACCTGTTGTGTTGCGAGCAACATGTGCCCGACACGTCCATCAACTAGGAAATCATGATCTCCTAGATCCTTCGATGTTCCTCACACGTGGGAGATGAACTGTATGTCTCTTTAGCACCTGCGATGAGGGTTGGCGACGCCCTGTACTCCTCCTATATTTCATGGATTCGTAGGGATATTCAACATGCACATGTACTTTGGCAGGGAAGACAGAGGTTATTTGCACCATGGAGAATTATTTCACCATCCTTGCTGGGTTAAGCTTGGCTCTGAGCATTTCTGGGTTCACTGAGCTCTTGAAAGTTTTTCCTTCACCATAAGGTGGTGCCTTTGTTTGGTTGGGGTTTCTCTACAGTGCTCAGCTTGTAGGTTTCAGTGAGTCAAGGTTTAGCCTGATTATCATGTCGAGACAAAGGAAAACACCGCGTCGTGCTAGCTCAGACTGTTAGAAAACAGGACCGCAGATCAATAACAGATATACAGTTAAATTAATAAACAAGATGCAAAACACATTAAAACATTACAGAGAGACACATATATAATGTGGTTCACCCAAACGATGGGCTATGTCCACAAAGAAATTTTCCAGTCCTTTTATTACAATCCAGAAAGATGAAGGGATACACCCTGTAGCAAAACCACTGCACTTCCTCTTCATGCTCTCACAGTCTCTATTCCAATACAATACAATACCATACACAATCAATTTACAATGCTTTCTTTTATAGGGGAAATACAATGGGAAAATTCTAGGGTTAAACCAACCCCCGAACCCTTTTTTTCTCGGGGGCGCTGCCCCCGAACCCCTGTGTCTCTGGGGTGTTGCCCCTGAACCCCCTTTTTTGGAGCACTGCCCTGAACCCCAAGGCAGGGGGAAAGAGTGTACAGTACTCCTGGGTTACAATCACAACTGAATAATATCTTTGGATCTGAAAGATTAGGCTCCACAACCAACAATCTCCCACTTGGAGACTAATCACAGTAACTCCACCGCTACTGCGCTTGCTGGACTATGTTCTGGACCTTGGACTTGGCAAATTTTTTCTTTTCACCTTCATGCTTTAAGGCCAATATAAACTGAGCAGGAACTCAGTTTCTCTCTGGTTACTCCCTTTGTCAACATGTCTGCAGGATTCTGGCTAGTGTGAATCTTTTCCAGTTTTAACAGTTCTTCATTTAGAACAGATCTTATGAAGTGGTACTTGAGTTGTATATGTTTAGTCCTCGAATGAAAGGCTGAGTTCTTTGCAATATGAATGGAACTCTGGCTATCACTGAACAACCTACTATTCTCCTGTTTCTTACCCAATTCTTCCATGAACCCTTGCAACCAAATCATCTCCTTACTAGCCTCTATAGCAGCAACATACTCTGCTTCTATTGTTGAAAGTGCAACAACCTATTGCAGTTTTGAAATCCAACTTACTGTTGTTCCACCTACAGTGAACACATACCATGTGGTGCTCCTCCTGATGTCTTTATCACTAGCCATATATGCATCAACATATCCCTATAGAACAGTGTCTGAACCTCCAAAACATAATGCATGAGAAGTGGTACCTCTCAAATACCTGAGAATCCACTGTACTGCTTTCCAATGCTCTTTACTTGGATTATTCATATACCTGCTCACGACTCCCGCTGCATGTGCAACATCTAGTCTTGTGCACACCATGGCATACATCAAGCTCCCAACTGCTGATGAATAGGGAATCTTGGACATGTAATCTATCTCTTCCTGTGTCTCTGGACACATATGCTTTCTTAGTTTAAAATGGCTTGCCAAAGGTGTGGTGACTGGTTTTGCATTCTGCATTCTAAACCTCTGCAACACCTTTTCTATGTACTCACCTTGAGACAATGTTGATTTGTGATTTTTCT
>LPNX010023539.1:174398-185440 GCA_001517045.1 Pseudotsuga menziesii | reverse complement strand
TGCAAACCCCTTTACAACAAGTCTAGCCTTGTACCGCTTCTTTCCTCCATCTTCTTCCTTCAACCTATAAACCCATTTATTCTGCAATACCCTTTTTTCCGCAGGCAACTTAACTAGATCCCAAGCCTGGTTTCTTACCAATGAGCCCATCTCCTCATCCATGCCTTGCTCCCACTTCTTTCTAGTTTCTACCTGCATTGCTTCTTCAAAACATTCTGGTTCACCAGAATCAGTCATCAATAAATAATACAGTGAAAGAGAGAATCATTGAGGGGGTCTACTTAACCTGGTAGACTTTCTTATAGTTGCAGGAGTTTCAGGTACCTGCTGCTGCTCTTGATTTTCTGGTGCTTTTGGAACTTCATTTTCTTTGATTTCATGAAGAACTGTGTACTCTGTGTTTTCCTTTTCTTCTTTCTTTCCCTGCAACTGATCTTTGTACATGACCTTTTCATTGAATACTACATCTCTACTCCTAATGATTTTGCGATTTTTAAGATCCCATAAGCGATAACCAAAATCATCAACCCCGTATCCAATAAAGGTATATTTCTTGGATTTAGCCTCAAGCTTTGTTCTATCATCTTTATCAATATGGACACATGCTTCACAACCAAAAGTTCTCAGAAATGAGTATTTTACCCGTTTACCTGTCCATGCCTCCTCTGGAATGCCACCATCCAAAGCACTTGAAGGCCCTCTGTTTATTAAATAAACAACAGTGTTTACAAAATCAACCCAAAACTGTAAGGGCAACCCTGCATGCAATCTCATACACCTTGCACGCTCCATGATCGTTCTGTTCATCCTTTCTGACACACCATTTTCTTGGGGTGTTCCAGGGACTGTCTTCTCTCTATGAATCCCATTGTGTGAACAGTAACTGTCAAACTCCTTACTGCAGTACTCGCCTCCATTATCAGATTTGAGACATTTCAACCTTTTTCCTGTCTCATTCTTAGCTAAAGATTTCCACTTCTTAAAAGTATCAAACACATCAGATTTCTGTCTAATGCAATAAACCCAAGTTTTTCTAGTTGCATTATCAATAAAAGTAACATAATAACGAGAGCCACCAAGAGATTGTACTTGAGATGGTCCCCATACATCTGTATGGACAAGCTCTAACTTTTTTCTCTTCTTTTGTTTCCCAACCCTGAGAAATCTAACTCTCTTCTATTTTCCATAAACACAGTTCTCACAAAATTCCAAAATTACCTGCTTCAGATCTAGAAGAAGTTTCCTTGAGTGGAGAATCTGCATCCCCTTCTCACTCATGTGGTCAAGCCTATGATTCCACAACGCTGCACCTGTTTCTGTGGAAGCTACAGAAATAGAATAATCAGTATTATGAGGACATAAATATAACGTACCTATCCTATCTCCTTTTGCAATTACCATTGATCCTTTAGTGACCTTCCACCACGTTTCTCCAAACGTAGACAAACAACCGCCATCTCCCAACTGCCTTGTTGAGATCAGATTTCTTTTCATAGCAGGAATGTGCCTTACATCCTTTAGCAACTAGTCATTTCCATTATTTAGCTTAATCCGTACCTTACCCTTTCCAATAATTTTACATGGTTCATCATCCCCCAATAACACATGCCCAAAATCACCTTGAACATAATCATAAAAGAATTTCCTATGGGGTGTAGCATGACATGAAGCCCCTGAATCTACTACCCAGTAATCACTAGTATTATCTAATGCAAGAATCAAAGCATCTTGTAACACATCACCTGCTACATTAGCTTCCTGGGTAGTCTCTTGCTGCCTCTCACCTTTCTTCTTTGGTGCTCTGTAGTCTTTCTTTAGGTGTCCTTTCTTACCACAATTCCAGCACTCTATTTTTCTGAATCTGGACTTGGATCTTCCCTTTTTCGACTTGCCGTGATTTCCTGGGATCCTTCCTCTCTCGTTTTGTCTCCCTCTTCTCTCCATGGTCAACGCATTACTTGATGTCTCACCTGTGCTTTTTCTTCGCATTTCCTTGCTAAGAATAACACCAACAAGTTCATCAAACTTAAGAGTGTTTGAACTAGGGACAGAGTTACTTACAACCATGACTAAGCTATTCCAGCTTTCTGGCAATGAGCACAAGATTAGAAGAGGCCTAAGCTCATCATCAAAGTTCACTTTTACAGAACTTAAGTGACTGGTAAGTATATTAAATTCATTTAAATGGTCAGCAACAGATCCACCTTCTGACATCTTCATATTAAATAAACGCTTCATTAAAAATACCTTGTTAGAAGCCGAGCGTTTTTTGTAGAGCTTACTCAATGCGCTCATCACACCCTCTTTTGTTTTTTCTTTTGAAATATTGAAGGCCACCGACGAAGCCAGCCATATTGTTCCTAGTGCCTTTCTATCAAGAACCTCCCATTCTTCGTCCTTCATAGCCGCCGCCTATTTTGCTTTTCCGCCCAACGGTAGGTACAGATCCTTCTGGTATAGATAGTCCTCCATTTGCATCTTCCATAACTGATAGTTTTGGCCGTTAAATTTCTTGACCCTAAACTTTCCTTCTTCCTCCATTGCTCCCACTCGAACCAGGAACCCTTCTTTCCTTCGAGTTTACCAACGAAATAGACCTTTTGGCTTTGATACCAATTGTTAGAAAACAGGACCACAGAGCAATAACAAATATACAGTTAAATTAATAAACAAGATGCAAAACACATTAAAACATTACAAAGAGACACAGATATAACGCGGTTCACCCAAACTATGGGCTACGTCCACAAAGAAATTTGCTAGTCCTTTTATTACAGTCCAGAAAGATGAAGGGATACACCCTGCAGTAAAACTGCTGCACTTCCTCTTCACGCTCTCACAGTCTCTCTTCCAATACAATACAATACCATACACAGTTGATTTACAATGCTTTCTTTTATAGGGAAAATACAATGGGAAAATTCTAGGGTTAACCCAACCCTTGAACCCCCGTTTTCTCGGGGGTGCTGCCCCGAACCCCAAGGCAGGGGGATCGAGTGTACAGTAGTCCTGGGTTACAATCACAACTGAATAATATCTTTGGATCTGGAATATTAGGCTACAAAACCAACATGGGCAGGGGAAAATCCCAGCACGGATGCAACCTGCAAGTGACTACAGACTATGAAAACCATATTTCTCCTCAGTTCCGCATCCTTGTTGAAGACTGGGAGGCAAGGGTCCTTAACCAGAAGCTAGCTTCCAGACAAGGAGGAAACCAGGTAAATCACTATTGGATCATTAAAAATATGTTATGCAATTTAGTCAATGTTATGCTCAGCTACTGGTCAGATGCCAGGAGCTCTGTCCTTGTCATGAAAGCCAGAATGGACGAAATCGACTCTTAGCTCACGACCTTGGATAATATGTTCGCGTGGAAAGGAACGGTTGGTATCACAGGGCATGGTGTAATGGGAGGAGGTGGCAGTGGAAGTGCGACTGGGGGCATTGTGCACGTTGGTTGTGGGGGAGGTGGAAGTGGGAGTACAACAGGTTGCACAAATGCGTCTCCATAGGCACCACCTTTCCCCATCCCCTCGACAATGGAGCTGCTCTTCAAATGTTTGAATATCATGATAGGCCAAAAGTTGGAATAACAGTAGCAATCATCTCGACCTGCTCCTAAGGCCACTACCAACATGTCCAGCCCTTCACAGGAAGAATGATATGCGTGCCCTATCATCGAGGAAAACCCCTCATCTTGAAGAATAATCTCCTCATCTACAGAAACGACTTATCATTTCAGCTTTCTATGCAATAGTTGTCAAGTTTGTTTATGTCTCTGTCTCTTTTTAAATTTGAACCCTATAACTATTTCTATTTCTTTTATGTTGTCTAAAACTTGGTACTTGGCAAGTCTTATAGTCATGAATAATCTCATCTCTGGTTCTCATAGACGACCCTCTGTTTTTTAGAGGCTTGGGTGGTGGCTTCACCTCCTGAGACCTCCTCTGATCAGGGCTAATTTTGTACATTTTGTCCTTATATTTTAAAATATCTGTGCAACTTACAAAAAAAACATAAGATATACCTTGAGAAAAGTCATTAAGGGGAAAAGCCAAGCAAAAGTGAGGATTATGCGTTGCTCTTTTTTCCTCCAAATATGCACTACAAATACAAAGAATACTCTTTATGGAATTTCCTATGACTCTGCAGCTAGAATGGATACCATACGGTCTCCTACTTCCTATGTTCTATTCTAGTATAAACTCTTAGGATGTTTCTCAACTATGAAACAATACATAACATCAAAAGAATGGAACCCCTTCTTTTCGTAGCGTCCCAATATTTAACATATCTTAATAGTCATCTAGGGTTAGGTTTAGGGTTTTTGCATATCCTAACTCTCGATCAGGGATAGGTTTTTGGAGCTCCTATAATGTTTTTGAATGTCCACAAATGACTGGCTCCACATGTGTGAGAAATGAGAGTTGATGCGGAATTTAATCGGTACCGTGGTGGTCAACTTGATAGGTCAACTTGCATGAGGCATAACTTCCTCATACATACTAAGTTTGAGGTGATTCTTTGATCATTGGAAAAGTATCGAAGTGTGGAATCACATGAAGTGGCATAATCATAGAAATTTAGGCCCCATAAAACATCATTTAAACCCTCAAATAGACCCCAAAAGTTTATGGACCCCAAAACTACAAAGTGAGATCTTCCCCTAAAATGGACACTACACGACAATTCACCCAATAATTTAACCCTAAAAGCACCAAAATATATGCCAAATATATATTGATCCATTTTGGATCAGACCCCCCAATTTAGAGAAACTGTGGGTCCCCAAAATATTTTGCTAAATGAGGTCAGGAAGTTTTTCCTCTACCTTCTCCTTGGTGTACCATTTAGCCTTGTCTGGAAAGTTTCCTTTCAACCCCAAATGTTAGAGTTCCTAATATTCTCTCTTGGTTGTTCTGGACATATTCTGTGAAACCATGTCTTTTTCTAACTTTGCTTAAGCCTTTGGTGATAATTCCTCTACATAAGGTAGAACCTTCTTAGGTTCCTATTCCAACATGGAAGGTTCATTGAGTTTCATATTTTCCACATTCACTACTGAGTAAATGTCCATATATGGGGTTAGACAAATTCTGAAGGCACTATCTCCTACCTTATCCAACACTTCAAAATTATTGTATTACAGTTCCTTGACATTGTTACCAAGACCTTGTAGTCTTTCCTTAGTCAAGTGCAACCATACTTTGTCTCCCACCTTGAAAGTTTTCTCAACCCTGTGTTGATCATGCATTTCATTGTACTTTTCTCGTGACTTCTTTAATGTCTCATGTACATGCAAATGGATTTGTTGAATCCTATTAATGATTTTTTCAAGTCTTAATTCTTCACAAGAGGTGTCTTCTCTCACTCTCCCTTGATGTCCATAAACAACATCTAGGGGTGAAGGCTGCAGATATCCAAAACAAGTTTCAAAAAGAGACTTTCGAATGGAAGTATGGACTTATCTTTTATAAGAGTGCTAGATATATATCATATTTTTATCCCAATACTTTGGATGCTTCTGATTGTAACCGCTCAAAAGATGAAACTATAATACCCCCATTTTAACCCTTAGAATGTATTGGTTTTATATATAAATTGTGTATATGCGATGTATGATTCCTACCGTGGATCTCAAGGCAAAGGACCCGCTAATGAATGCTCGAATTTAAAAGGAAAGTATTTTATATTTAGCAATCCATGTGCTAGTAAGCCACGAGAAATTGAAAAAAATGTAAATATTTATAATGCAAATTAAATTCCAAGAGCTGGCTATGGAAGCAACAAAAATGAGGGGGTTGTATGTATCCACTAGGGAGAGGTGAAGGGTTGTGGGATTGAATCGATTTTTTCCAAGTGTCATTTTGAGAACCCATCTTGACTTCCCTTCTTGTGCTTTAATTTTGTTGTAAGAGGGTAACTGAGAAAGCAACTCATGAAATTAATGAAGAATGAGAAAACTCAAAATTTCATATGGATGATTACAAACTCATTTTGTTTGAACTAGAAGTCAATTTCCCTCATGGGAAATTGTTTTCCATCATCCCCATTCCATTGTTGAACAACCAGACATCAATTCTCAGCATGCTTTGGATTCCCAAAAGTGAAAATTACAGGAATCACAACCTCAATACCTATAAACTCTCCATATCCTATTCCCCGCCGCTAATACCTACAATATATTGACCTTAATTTTCACAATTAAAACCACCCCTTTATGAATGAACGTGATAATATATTGCTCAACAAGGTTAATCCCCCATGTGTAGGAGCCACACTAGAAAGAGGACTCCAAGTCCAAGAAATTGTTCTTTGAGCATGGCATGCAATTATCCTTGTCAAGATCTTCTTATAGCAAGTCATGTGATTTTCTAGGTTCTTGAAGCATCCCAAAGAATTATTCTAGCAGGTTTGAAATAATAAGGAATTTTAAAAGGATTCTAGAAGGAAAATTTATAAAGGCAAGGTCTCACACATTTGATGGAGAAAGCAAGACAGGTCAAGAGGTGAAAGCATGGCTTCTTGGAATGAATAAATAGTTTAGGAATTATGATTAATCAGGAAATGAAAAGGATAGAATTTCCATTTACAACCTCAACAACCGAACTTTAATTTGGAGGGACCACCTCATGCAAGTAAAATGAATCAAGGAAAATAGGATCAACTTGGAGTGATTTAAAAAGTATTCCAAGGAAAAAATACCTATCTGCCAGTTATTATGATAACAAAAGGAAGGTTTTCAATGAACTAAAATTGGGATGGAAATCTATCATGGAAGAACATGTCCATAAGTTATTGGAACTGTTGAGATATTTAGATTACATTAAAGATGAAATGATAAAAAATTAAAGCTTCCTTAAATTCTGCATCAAAATTTCAGAGAGAGGATTGATTTTGTTATTCCACAAACCCTTGATGAAGGCATTAGAATGCAAAAGCACTACTTTGAGCAGAGCAAAGGAAAATCAGAAGTTCATCCAACATGTAAGGGACAGCCAAAATGAAGGTTTGACCTGAGGAGAAGTGGATTCAAGCCTTCATTTAAAAATCAGCCAAGAAATTTCCAACAAGGACAACAAGCATGAAGTGGAATTAAGCTGACATTAGCAGCAGAAAAATGAACAAAAGGACCACTTCAGTGTTCAGGATATGGATAGAACCACATGATTAAATACTTTCCACATCGAAGAGAGAACCCCCACAGATTGCATAACTTAGAAGCAACCGTTACAGTGGAGGATATGGGAAGGGAAACTCCCCAAGTTTATGTAGCATTGGATAATCATTAGGGAGACCATAAATTAACAATAGTGGAAGTTGAAGTTAAGATTTCTATGCAATCAATTTATGTTTTAATTGATCTAGTATCTACTCATAGTTATGTTTCTCCAAAATTGGTTGAATGTTCTCTTTGAAAAATGAAGCATAATAAGTCGTGGTTAGTTCAATTATTTATAAGAACAAAAAGAAAAGTGGGTGAAGTGGTGATGGAATACCCCATAGAGTTTAATGGAATTCTCACATAAGTAAATTTAAATGTCCTAGTATCAGGATCCTATATGATGCTCTTATTGGTATGGATTGGTTGGAAAAGCATAGGTCCAATGTATATTGTTCTGAAAAAGATATTGAATGCACTGATGAAAAAGGAGGGTCGAGATTGGTAAGAGGAATTTCCAAGCAATTTTCAGTAAGGCATATTTCAGCCTTATAGTTAAGAAAGTTTTACAAGAAAGGTTGTCAATTATATGCAACCCCTATATCAAATTCTTTAGAGGACAAAGGCCCAAAGATAAAACATTATCAGTTGTTACAAGAGTTCAAAGATGTTTTCTCAAATAAAGTTCTGATACTACCACCAAACAGGAACATTGCATTAGAGGAAATTTCAACTCAAAATGGCCCTTTTAACTTTAACTCAAATTCCATGTCATCATGTGTTAGCCAATGAAATTGCTTTAAATTTGAAATACCGTATAGGTCTTAAACACTTTTTAATATAAATTTGGGGATAGGTATCATAAAAAAACTACTTTTTTGTTTGTATTTTCGACATATCTCCCCATTTTTTTACTCAAATTTCGATCGAGAGAGCTCATTGGATGCAGAATTAAATTCCTCATCCAATGAGTACCCACTTGGCACACTTTTGATGGACCCTGCTTCCTGAAAAACAAGAAATACTTGAAAAAAGTGATCATCATCATATTTTTTCAGGTATTTCTTGTTTTTTGGGTAGCGGGGTCCATCAAACGTATGCCGAGTGGGTACTTGTTGGATGCAAAATTTAATTCTGCATCCAATGAGCTCTCCCAATAGAAATATGAGTAAAAACACGAGGAGATATGTCGAAAATACAAACAAAAAATAGTTTTTTCTTTTCTTCCTCCAAAATTAATAAATATTATTTTATTAGTTTTTTTAGGAGGCCAATTTTGAGGTGAAATTTCCTCTAATGATTTTACAATCGTTCTTGTTTCGGGGGAAGTAGCAATTACCAAAGCTACTTATAGAATGATCACACCAAAACCAGTAGAATTAAAGATGCAGATACATGAATTAATGGACAAGAAGTATATAAGACCAAGTGTGTCTCCTTGAGGAGTGCATGTGTTATTTGTTAAGAATGAGAATTTAAGGTTGTGTATTGATTACAAGAAGCTAAATAAAGTGACAATAAATAATAGGTACCCATTGCCCAAAATTAATTATTTGTTCGATCAAATGAAGGAAGCCAAAGTGTTTTAAAAAATTCACTTGATATCTGGTTATCATCAAGTGAGAATAAAATAACAAGACATTCACAATACAACTTTCCAAACAAGGTATGGCCATTATGAGTTACAACAGTGTCGTTTGGACTTACCAATGCACCTGCCACAATCATGTACCTCATGAATAATGTTTTTAGCAAATATTTGGACAAGTTTGTGTTAGTGTTCTTGGATGAAATTATTGTTTATTCAAAGAATGAAGAAGAGCATGGGAAACATTTAATAATGGTATTTCAAGTTCTTAGAGAGCACCAATTGTATGCAAAGCTAAGAAAGTGCAAATTTTCTCAAAGATGGGTACAATATTTGGTTCATTTTATTTTAGAATAAGGAATCTCAATTTATTCAGAAAAGATCAAAGCCATAATGGATTTTCCTACTCCAAATAATGTTATAGATGTTAGATATTTTATGGGTCTTGTAGGATACTATAGAAGGTTCATTGAGGGATTCTCCAAGATTTCTCATCCGGTTACATCGATGTAGAGGAAGGATGTAAATTTTGGATGGTTTGAAAAATGTAAAGAAAGCTTTCAACAGTTGAAGAAGTTGCTTACTAGCGTTTCTATTTTGAAGATTGCATATCCAAAGAATGATTTTGTAGTTTGTATGAATGCTCACATTGAAGGATTGGGTGGTGTGCTTATGCAATAAGGATTTGTGATTTGCTATGAGTTAAGAAAATCGAAAGAGTATGAAAATAATTATGCATCTCATGGATTATAATTAGCATCCATAGTACATGCTCTCAAGATGTTGAGACATTATTTATTGGGAATAAGTTTCGAGCTTAGGAAATACCACATGAGTTTAAAGTTTTTGTTTGATCATCCAAGCTTAAATGCTAGGAAAGCTAGATGGTTGAAATTTTTGTGTGATTTTTATTTTGAAATCAAACATGTAAAAGGAAAAGAGAATAACGTTGTAGATTCCCTTAGCAGAAAATTTCATGTAGCAGCCTTAAGTGTTTGCAAATTAGATTTGGGACCAAGAGTTCTTGAAGCCCAAAATAGTTATGAAACGTACCTTCAAGTAAAAGATAAATTGCAACAGAGAAAATTAGTGGAGTGAGGAGGGATATAAGGAGTCAGTCAACCAGGATTCCTTTCCATCCTGAGGGTAGTAGCGATTTTATATTCATATTTACTTGAATACGTAGGATTCACAGTAGTCCCTTGTTCTTCTTGACTTGATAAATCGAGATTGACAATTACTTCTTCTGTCAAGGGTGTAGATCTCAGTACTTCTTGACCTGAGAACTCGGAAGTCGTAACATCTTATTCTTTTCTAGTCATAGTCCCTTCTTTGTCCATGAGTGTCGATGCAAATCCTAGCTCTGCTTGACCCGAGAACTTGGGATTCGACATAACTTGTTCCTTTATGATAGGAATCCCTTGTTCCGATGTAAGTGCTGATGCAAACATCTTCTCTATTTGTCCTAAGCACTTGGAAATCGCAACAGCTTCTTTTGGCTTCCCTTCCTTTCTAGGGGTAGTAGCAATTTTATATTCATCCCTACTTGAATACGTAGGCGTCACAGTAGTCCCTTGTTCCTCTTGATTTGGTAACTCGAGAGTCAAAGTCACATCTTTTGTTGAGGGTGTAGATTCCAATACTTCTTGACCTAAGAACTTGGAAGTCATAACATCTTCTTTTCTGGTCATAGTCCCTTGTTTTGTCATGACCTGAGAACTTGGGAGTCGACATATCTTGTTCCTTAATGATAGGAATCCCTTCTTCTGACGTGAGTGCTGATGCATATGCCATCTCTATTTGTCTTGAGCACTTAGAAGTTGCAATAACTTCTTTCAGGTTCGTTTCCTTCTTGAGGGTAGTAACCTCTTCTGTTATCATAAGTCCCATACAGCTTGCATTCCCTTGCATGAAAGGTGAGATGCCACATAATCTTCCTCCTTCAACTGACTTGAGGGGTAGGATTGATGTCTTTCTAGTTTTTCTTTGTCTGCATGCTTCCTAGGTTCTTCTTTTGGCCGCTATATCATTAACATTTTTCAGTTCTTTAACTAATTCTTTTATATCTTCATGCAGAACTTGCGCCACCACGTTGATAGCCGATATTTTCGCTTCAAGCAATTTGGGTTTTATTTCTTTATCCCATTTAAAATCATTTTCATCTTCTTGAGTTGGTTTATCTCATTTATTTTTTTTTCTTCTTGAGTTGGTTTATCTCGTTTAAAAAAATCATAAAGGAATTTATTGAAGACCATTTTGTTTTATCCAAAATATTCAATTTTTTTTATA
>LPNX010023539.1:103895-174039 GCA_001517045.1 Pseudotsuga menziesii | reverse complement strand
ATAGATATATAAGATTTTGTTTTTGTTTTTGTTTTGTAGGGTTTTCATGGAATGGCGGCTGCTTGGATTGGTGAGGAGGCTGAATTGTGAACGTGGAAACCAGTGAATGGGAGCGTTGAGGGTAAGATGCAACTGGAGATGTGAACGGAAGCAATGTCGGGTGGAAGGCATCGAAAATGGTGCGAAGTTTGCACAAGCAGTTGTTTGTGTGGTGTGCATCGTGGAGGAAATGGAAAGGAGACGGAGGTGGAGGAGGTTGTGCAGCGTGAGGTGGAGGTGCCTGTGTGCAAGGAGGGGCATGGGAGTATGAGGAGAAGATAGGCATGTACATAGTTGGTGGGAGAAGGATATGAAAAACATACAATGTGGGTGGAGATCAGTGGGGAGAGGGTGGAGAGATGGATGTAGAAGCGCGTGAATGGAAATGGAGATGTGAATGGGAGAGTTAATTTTGGAGAGGCATGAGAGGAAGTAAGGAAGATAATTTGGGGTAGCGAAGACAAAATATTACTACAAGCAAGGAGGATTTGTAGATGGAACAGTGGGGTGTAGGGCATAGAGGTGGATTCAAGTGGATAGTGATGGCATGTGTTTGTCAGTAGGAGTAAGCAAGGTATGAGAAAGGAGGATGGGTTGCAGCAGTGACTGCACATAGAGGTGGATATGGGCATGTAGCGAAGTGGAGTGGCCGCATGAGAAATGTGAACGAGTGAGAGAATATGGCGTCAGTTGTAGGGTGTACGTGAGAGAAACATGGAGATTCATGGATAACGTGCATTTGAGTGGGTACAATGTGGAGAGCGTGAGTGTTTAGAGGATTTGGGAGGAAGTGTGCAGCGCAGGTGGTTGAGAGGAAGGTGGAGCGTGAGTGGGAGATAGGTGGACGCACAGGGAAGAGAGTGTGGGGGAACTTGTTGTAGGGGATTGGATCGTTGAGTTATGTGAGTGGGTGTATATGGTTCGTAGAGAGTTGAGCCTAATGCTCTGATAGGTGGAGGTTCACGTGTGAAGAAGGGATGAGAAGGGACGGTGTTGAGGCTAGCATGTGGAGGGATGAGAACGGGGTTGTGTGCAGAGGATAGCAATGAAAGGTCGAGTGTAGGTGTAGAGGGGTGGATCAATGTGGTGGTGTGAGTTTCGTGTGGGTGGGAGCTGCGTGAAGCAGCAAGCAATGGAAGGGGGGATCCATGTGGAGAGTTGGTGTGGGCGGCGACAAAGTGTGTGGAGCAGATAGCGCAGGTGTGGGAAGTTGGGGTTGGGAAGCAATGTAGATGGGTGTGTAGAAGATGTAGCGTTAAGTAGCTTGGGAAAGAACATGATGTAGGGTGAAGTGTGTGAATCTTGGAGTAAGGCATGTGAATCTTGGAGTAAGCACAACAATGGGAGGATGGGAAATGAGCAGCAGTAGATGGTGGGGAGAAGTAAGGTCTTGGAGCGGGGTGCATAGGTATGCATGGGAGAGTTTTGAGCGATGGATATGAGATTAGAATGGGATGAGTTCCAGCTTCAGTGTGAGCCAAGTGTGAGCTAGAGCTTAAAGCTCTGATACCACTTGTAAAGATTCATCCTTACATTATTACCATAATTGATAATATATATTTATTTATTATTGAATTAATAATTTATTACATTGATAGGCTTACATTATATATGGAAGCTAACCTATGAATGGCCGGACCTTGAAAAGAGGTGAACTTTGACCATTAATACTAATTAACCTAATTAGTTAATTAATTAATAATAATTCTATACTATTTAGGTATATTACATGATACATGTGAGATCCAATGGAGATGGAAATACTCATCTTTGTTTTGACTTGGTCCTTCTTGTGCTTTTCTTTGACTTCATCTCCCTCTAGATATTTAACTTCTTTGTTGACATAGTTCTCCATGTAATGCTTCTTCAAGTATGAGAAGCACTCTTGTTGTCAGGAATATATCACCTTCTGCGGATAGAAGATGTTCCTCTGGTCTGAATGGTTCAGATCCAGAACAAAAGAGTGAATGACAAAGGTTGAAGACCTTCCCTAAACATTATAGACACCTGGAATGATGTGAATAAGGTAACCATAAGACTGACTCAAAAGTACTGACACAGAGGCTGTTTTGACTGCAGAGGTAAACTTTTTCAACTTCCCTTTGAACATTGGGCGGCACGACTTATAAACTTGGCAGCATTGACTAGACTAGAGAGATACACAATACAACAGAAGGAAATGCATTCTTTTGAGAAGACTCGAAGGAGCGACATGACTCATGGAAGTGGATCGAATTGCAAGCCATCTGAATACCCAATTGACTGAATGAAATGCAGACAAGTGCCATGTTCAAAGGTAACGAAAAACTGCCATGTATTTGCAAAATGAATTGATTCCCTTCCCTTAATTTCCCCATTATGACTGATGAGTGCCTCTTTTTGTTTTTATGAGTCCAGAGAGGGTAACAAACACTCGTTGTAGCTCGTCTGAAGACAAGTCCAAACTCATATGTTTTGCGAACCTAAGAGAGGAGGGGTTCGTTCCCAAAAGAGGGTCTCTCAATGTTTAATTTAACGAGTCCAATGAAAGTTATCTCGGTATCGTTCATGTTTAGAGAGTCTGAATGACAACAGAAGAAGACTCCAAAGGGTCCTTTTTCGTAAATAGTTCATCTGAACCAAAAAAGTGATAACCTACCGTCAGATGAATGACTCTTCAAGTACTTTAACGTGCATGAAGAAGACAATATCACTCGAAAATATTTTTCGTATTTAAGGAGCCCGAAAAGAGTTTAAAGAGGACTCCATTAGGTCTCTTTTCACGATGAGGGATTTTACGAGTCTAAAAAGAATAAAAAAAGGACTCGTACCTTTGATGCTAAGTTTTGAGAGCATGACTAAAGTGTCACAATAAATGCTCAAATAATTTTTTTGTTTTATGGTAGTACGAAAAAGACAAAAACAAACTCCCCAAAACTTTTACTGCTACTGCTCTTGTTCTTGCAATGACTTAAAAAAAAACCATTAAACTCTCCAATAAATGACATTAAAGGATCATGACTAATAGTTTTCATGTTATAAATGGTTTTAAAAATGTTTATAAAAGTCACCCAAATAGTAAAAAACAAAACATTTTACCATCTACCAATAGTGGAGATCCCTTGGAGAAGTTTCTTAGCCAGATTTTCAGTTGGTGATTCCGAGAGCATCTACCGTCTGATTTACGCGTCGTGAGAGCCAAGTAAGAGATTGAACCTCACTCTTTTCATTTCATGTCTTCATTTTTTTTTAATTTTTGGGGAAGTTTTGGGCAGATTGAGGGAGCCCTAAAACCTCAAATGCGGGTACCGCTCTTATCCCTTGCGGGATAAGTGGCACCCCACACGAATCGTGCCAAATACTCTTCACTCAGATAGTGCCACCGCCTGTCTTCAACAAGACTCAGGCGGTGCCAGCCGTGGGTAAAGAAAAACATGTTGGCAAGACAAAATAGATGATTTTTGGTAATTTGAAAGGTTGATTATGTTTCTAATTAGTCTTATGATTGTTTTTGGTAGGTTTCCATCGGTAAAAAATGGTTATTTGGAAAGAGAGGCAACATGATGATGATGATTCTTTTGCCGAAATAAACATGGGATGTATATCTGCGTTGAGGAACTGTGGCCTTCTGAAATTCTTTCGCACACCTAGCATGGTGTCACATGAGCGTTTATTGGAACATATTCTCCACATGTGGAATCTGGAGCAACAATACTTTGAGGTGGGAGCTCACATGTTGACGATTGAAGTAGAATATATCTACTTCTTGATAGGATTATCGAGACGGGGTGCTTCTATCTTGTTGACTGGTTCCCGTGGAGGGGACATAACCACCCAGGAATTGATAAATCGCCACTGCATTCTAGGGACTAGAACATCAGGGAAAAAAATTCCCATCAAGGCGGTGGTGGATGGCCCTATTCGCATGATCTTATTTACCATGCAGAGGTTAGCAGGGAGCTGAGGGGCTCATTAGGATTCTAGAGCGCACATGCTCTATGCTATAGAGGCTATGGCATCCACAGTATTCAACTGGGCAGAGGAATTATTACCGATTTTCAAAGACCAGCTGATCAAGTGTTGGTAGAGAGAGTTGAAGCAGTTTGGTTTCGGATCCATTTTAGCATGTTTCATTTTTAAGCGGGTTCCCCAACTGAGACCCAAGGTAGTATTCACAGAGTTGAGGGTGAGAGACTCTCGCATGCTGAGGTGGGTTCGGATCATGGCCCGCATAGGAGCAGGTAGGGGCAGGGTGAAGTTTGGAGACCCATTTTTTTGATGGCTGAGAGGCCAGCTCCTCATGGTTGAGGACTATGCATACGCGGGTACTGATTTTAGGGGTGAACCTGATCTATCGCTTCCACCTAGTGCACAGTGGGGAGACATTGGTAAGAAACAAAACCCTAAAATGGAAATTGTGTTTTTATGTTTTAATGTTTTATATTTTTTATGTGTAGTAACAAGACTTAAATGTTTTCATGCAGATGTCGGAGCAGCACGACCTGGGGGATCTTCCCCTTTGGACAGGAAAGCAGGAGCTCATTTTGTTCCACAAAGTGATGACATGACGGGGGAACTAGAGGAGAACCTAAAGAGGTTAAACCTAGACATACCAGATGCATCGATCAATGACCTCCCCCTGAGGTATCAAAGGCCCACTGCAGGAGTACCAGGTCGTTTCAGTAGACTGCTATAGAGAGTAGCCTGGGCTGTCATGTGCTACCATGAGCACCATTAGATGATAGGACGCATGATGTATTACTGAAAGCTGATGTATTGCTTCAGGATTTTGTATGATGATGTTTTTCCTGAAATCCTGAGCGCTTCAGATGAGGTCTCGTGACCATTTTTTTGTAAAACACTTATATATATATATATGTCTCACCGAAAGTAAAAGTCTTTATATATATATATATATATAAAGACTTTTACTTTCGGTGTTCATATGTCTCAAATGGAAAATGTATTTACATGAGTTTTATGTTTCTTTTTGTAGTTTATTTACAGTGAACCATGCTTGATTTTCATGTCATGAATGGGAAATATGCCAGTCTAGGATGTAATTTGTGAATGAATCGGAACCTGTATTGTCTTACCTAGGGATATGCCTATATGTAATGGCTTCAAATGACCTTTCCAATAAACGTACTCTCTGGAAGAGATAGAGAAGCATGGGATTCCTGATGGTGTAGACATGATTTAAATGACAAACCACTAGTTGTGAGTCCATAAAAACTACCAAGTTACGAACGTCCTAGGATGCACCTTCAGTCAGAAGACCTATGACTGCTTAATACTTGGTGATATTGTTAGTAGCTGGACCAATGCAAATCACTCCTAAACTGACCAAATTGTGAGCTGGGGAATAGAGAACCCAAGTAGCTGAGGCAAGGTTCAAGGTATGGCGGAAAGCACCATCAGCGAAGCCATAAAAAGCCATCTATTCTACACGAGCAAAACATGGTATAAACAGATTTGGACACTAAACTCAAAAGCATATTGAAAATACTTAAGCATGCTAAAAAGTCAAGCAATATACATGTAACACTCCATTTTTAACAGATTGATATAAGGGCTTGACAGAGGTTCAATTGGGGTCCAAGTCCATCGACTTTCATGTGACCACCCTTCAATGAGGAAAGCAGTAGGTGTGCTATTCACATTGGGCAGGGTTCATAATCAAAGGCTGCGATTGATCGAAGGTGGATCAACAACTCCAAACCACTTCGTGTGAGCAAATATGCACGATCAAGACTTCCGTCCCGGATTGCGAAACGTTCTAATGATCGGAGGCCTTCGACGATTGAGATGAGATCCGAGGCAGATATGTAGCCCAAATTAATTTCACGATCTATACTTGTGCGGGTAAAATCGTAATCTCAAATCGCAAAAAAGTGGTAGAGGTTGCAAAGATCGACGACCGGGATGCGAAAAGGGATAAATCTACGGCTACGGTTCATTTCACAATGCGAACTAGCACGGACAAATATCTAAGTTTCCCATTGCAAAAGACGGTGGGGCCCACTCGGATCGACGGTTGCATGAAAGGTTGATCTCAATCGACGGTTAAAAATGTGTCACGAGCTAGAACTGCCTGCAGTGTGCAGAAGAGAAAAGTTGGCGGTAGGATGAATGGAATGTGGATGGTGGACATAAAAGATTCCTTTGATCGGACGGCTAAGAAAAATCTTGAGGTATAGATTTCCTATCCAGTGTGGAGATGAAAGTGGAGGAGTTGTTCATGCATGTAATCTACCCCATTTCATATTTGCTGATTCCTCCGATGCTATTCGGGATATGCCTGAGGTGGAAGTCTTGTCCAGCGACACTGTTTTCCCGATTCGCAAGTGTGGCACGTGGTTCATTTGGAAGGAAGCCGTGAGAGAGATAGAGGTTTGATTCACTGAGGCAACAGACCTGGAATTTACATGAGGCTGAGGGATGTGATGAACTAAAACAACCCGACACCACCATCAAGGTAATTGAAAGGGCAGGAGATGGTCAAATCTGCAACCCTTGGAACCAGCATGGCAGCCACGTGGAAATGGTTCGGAATCTTAGCCATACTGGATAATATGATTAAACATCAGGAGGGAAAATCCCCACCCTAGCTCCACACATGCCACCATCGCAGCTACTTTAAGGGTATAGCCCTTCCCGAAGCCATTCCTGCTTGCACTATATAACACCATCTTCCGAAGATCGTTGAGACATGGAACTATGTAGATGATAAGAGATATAGGGTTGAATTCCTAGAAGTGTCGAAGTCTTTCATAGACGACCATGACTGTGTGGTTCAAGAAATTGGTTCGACAAGGGGTACTCTTGGTAGGCAGACATGAAATCTATGTTTTGGTTATCCGCATAAGAAAATAACCAACCACTGGGGCACAGATGTGAAATACCAAGAGGGATTCACCCGCTTCTACACAACCCAGTCTCTAGATGTACAGTGCATGGGTTTTGACATCCTAGCAACATCCCTCCGACACTCCGAGTTGCAGTCACAACCTCTGAAGTCTCAGCTCACAGTGGTGGCAGAATTGTTGGAGAAAATGCTCGTACTGGGACCAGGTGGGTTTGGATCCTTCGACACCATTCCTAGAGGCTCCACTTTGCTGTTTGATCATGGGCGAGGAGAGGGTCAAACACACACCTGGCTACATGGATCGCTGAAGAATTCTCCTCATAAGAGGAAGAAGACAGTACAAGGATGATAAGCTTGTTAAGTCGCTTATCGTCACCATAGGCACCTTTTCTCCGGCCTCCTTGTATAACAATTTTACTTGACGGAGGATGAGGTCGAGAGAATGGTAGAGGAAGGGATTCAGGACTTCTTGTCAGCCTTTGAGCGACATGCGCCAGCTGGACAAGGAGATGCAAAATAGGTCCAGGATAGTCTATGTGGACGATTGATCGTTAGCACACCGCATGGGAGTCATTTTCACGAAGCAGTTTGGTATGGGGCTCTGTGCTATCAGCCTGCGTTATCATGCGCCGCATCTCCATGATGTTTGTTTATATTTTTAAAATGTGGCAATAGTGCACTCCTTGCACTGTTAACGCCTGATGGTGACTTGTAATAGCTTTAATTCGGTAGTGTCAGCAATAGGATTGTATAAAAACGCTCTCGATAGAGGGAGAAAGGATTTAGTGAATTGGATTGGGAAACATTCCTGGGCTGCGGCTCCCCATTTGTAAAACTTGATACCTGTGTATGAATAAATTGCAGTGAAAGAACTGTTTCTCCTGGAAGAGATTCATGTGTCGTTGATTTTCCCAACATGTAATTTCCTTTACGTGTAAATGTGTTTCTTGTTTCCATTCCAATTTGTTGATTGCTTTCATGTCTGCAACTTAGTGTATAATGGTTAGGAATTCATACTCACTGTGCTCCTACTGTTGTTCTAGGAACTTGTCAATGGTTCTTCTAAAGTTGCATGCAATTCATCTCGCTGGTGCTCCATGCGATGGACTATCCCTTCTTGTCCTCTAAGCGCCTGCTAAATATCTCCTGATTGGGAAATCAATGGCTATCTTGCCTTTGTTTTCAATCCCATGTCATTCTTTCCCTTTGTAATCATTTCTTACATAGGTTTCAACTCCATTTTCCCATGGTTCCTTGCCCCTAGTAATCCCACCATGCCCCTCTCCTCAACATACTTTTCCCCATTCAGGATCCTATCCCCTTGATCATGCTGATCAAAAATCCTATGTGGAGTAGACTCTGGTGACACACAAGATTGAAAACCTTATGTGGAGTAGACTTTGGTGAAAAATGAGAGATCCCTCTCTGACAACGTAGGGCCGGAGGCGTAGTCTAAAGTGGTTCTGCTGTTGGCCGGGAGAGGCCTCCCCTCGCTCGACCTTGGGGGCTCAAATCCTGGTGCCAACAAATTGGCGCCGTTGCTGGGGACAAACTTGAAGATCCTCCTTGGGAAGAATGACAAGGATTTAGATCTGGCTGTTGATGGTGAACAATCGGCTAGACATCAAGAAGGTTGAGCACTTTTCACCTAGAGACTCCACTCTTGAAGGATTCAGACTTCAGGGACTTCGTTGGTGATTTGACCTAGAAATCTAATGACCAAGGAAGGCTGGTAGATCTCGCCTAGAAAATGGATCCCTCATAAAGATTAGAAATGCATGGCAGAAGGTCCAAGCACTTGAGTCTGCGTTTCTTCTAGGATGCCTTATCATATCTTGTAAGTTTGGTCTTATCTTTTCTCTGATTTATCAAAACAACCTTCTATATCCCAGCTAATGTTGAGCAGAGCCATGAATATGTTCCTGTTTATCCTTCTTTATGAACCGAAAGTGTTGCATCATCTTGTACATCTGATTTTGGCCTAGATCTTTATCTGGGGGCGCCTGATGTCAAAGGACACCCCTGTGAAATTCATGAAACCTCGGATGATAGTTTAGCTATCATACCTAACCTCGTCTCCCCCATTTCTCCAAGCCAATATAAACCGCTACAATATTTGCCTCATATCCTCCATGATTTTCCCGCGAGATATTACAAGTACCTCCCCATGTTCGATGGAGAATCTGAGAACTTGACTGCTGAGAAACACGTACAAGCCTTTGCGCATTTCTCTGACCTTTTCGAGATAGAACATGATGATGTCTGTATGTGGGTGTTCACTCTATCCTTGCAAGGAGATGCCAAATTCTGGTTTAAACACTTGCAGCCTAAGTCCATTAGCACTTGGGAAGAGATTTCTTGCACATTCTTGAGGTTTTAGGGTAGGAGAAGGCCACTGGAGCAAATATTTTCAGAGTTTTATTCTCTGAGGAGGCATGAGGGGGAGGCCATATCCAGTTTTAACAAAAGATTCACAAGCTTTTATTATAACATTCCTAAGGGAATTCAACCTCTTTAGAACGCTGCTAAGATCTATTACATAGCCGCCTTTTCCCCTGACCTATCATTGCTTCTTTTGGAGAGAAAATCAACCACCATGCAACAGATGTTCGCTGATTGTTTGGAGGTTGAGGAAAACCTTGAGATGTCCAAGAAATTGTCAGGTCAGGATGGTGGTGGTGAAATAAAAGATACCTACAAATTGGTTGGGCCCTACAAGCAGAAGGAGGAAGCCTCCGGCCCGTCAAAGATCTCTCATGGTATGCAGAAAGATAACCGGCATGAGGCTGGAATAGGCAGTCCTGCAGGATTATTTTCTAAAGATGGCGACCTGCCTTGTCCCTGGTCTACTAGGGAAAATTTTAAGAAGGAGTTTGGTGTGCCTGTGTACGACGAATATGAAGAAGAGTACCTGCAGAATATACCCGATGAGCCAGCTGTTGAAACAATGCCTTCTGATGAAAGAAATCAAAGTGCAGAGAAAAATCAGGAGGTCGAAGCCAGAAAAGATGATGAGGGCCCTAGAGGTGATAGACTAACCTTGTGTTATGGCTCTTTTGAATTGATACGACACATGGTTAAGGCCTCCAAGCAAAAGCAGAAATAAATAGGGGTGATGTAGGCCAGAAGCTTGTACAGAAATGAAGACGGATGTAGCAGTTTACAGATAAACACTTTTTTTGATACTCCGCCTTCAGGAACGTCACCTCATACAGAAGGAGTATGCCTACTCGGTTCCACTGGAGAAGCTGAAGACCTCCCTCTCGAAGCACATCAGGCCCTTGTTACAGAAATTTCGGGCGGAGAGAGGGATATTCCATTGGAAAGAGATTCTATAGGTCCTTGTCTGGAATCTTCCAAGTGTCATCCTGAAGACTCCCTGGAAGCAGGAAGTTCCGGACAGCTTTCCTAGGAGCAGGTATCAGAGCGTGCTGGAGGTTGCTGTGATTTCTATGACCCCGTAGATGAATACATTGAGGGTCTGGGTGAAGGCAATGATTGGTCGCATATCTGCCTTAAAGATCAATTTGTTTATAATTTCCTTCTCCCATTAACTATTTCATTTTTGTCCATCAAGCACCATACAAGAACAAGAATATTAGGAAATTTGCTTGATTGGCTTCATTGGAAGTCTGATTTCACTTAATCAGACTTGTGTACAAAGTTAGGTAGAGTAGGTAGGATAAAATAAGCTCATTTGTTATTGATCATTTCCTTCATTAAAATTTTCAATTACCAGCACAGGTTTACAGTCACCAGCATGATTTGCAAAAGTGGCATGAATTCGCTAAAGCAGTGGCATGGAGCAGAAGGGAGATGTCAAAGAAATACTGAAGGTGGCCCAATGGTTTCGGCACTTGGTCTACGGAGGTTCTTTGCTACCTCACTGGGAGGATATCATCCCTTATGGAGCCAATTGTTAACACTCCATTTTTAACAGATTGATATAAAAGCTTGACGGAGGTTCGATAAGGGTCGCAATCCCTCGAATTTCATGTGACCACCCTTCAATGAGGAAAGCGAGAGGTGTGCTATTAACATTGGGAAGGGTTCATAATCAAAGGTTGCGATTGATCGAAGGTGGATCAATGGCTCCAAACCACTTCGTGCGATAAAATATGCACGATCAAGAATTCCATCCCAGATTGTGAAACGTGCTAATGATCGGAGGCCTTCGATGGTTGAGATGAGATCTGGGGCAGATATGCGGCCCAAATTAATTTCATGATCTATACTTGTGTGGGTAAAACTGCAATGTCAAATCATGAAAAAGTGGTAGAGGTCGTGAAGATCGACGGCCGTGATGAGAAAAGGGATAAATATATGGCTACGGTTCATTTCGCAATGCGAACTGGCACGGACAAATATCTAAGTTTCCCATTGCGAAAGACGGTGGGGCCAACTCGGATCGAGGACTGCATGAAATGTCGATCTCGATCGATGGTTAAAAATGTGTCACAATCCAGAACTGCCCACGATGTGCAGAAAAGAAAAGTTGGTGGCAGGATGAATGGCACATGGACGGTGGACATAAAAGATTCCTTTGATCAGACGACTGATAAAACTCCCAAGGTATAGATTTCCCATCTAGTGTGGAGATGACAGTGGAGGAGGCATTCACGCGTGTAATCTTCCCCATTGCAGATTGGCTGATTCCTTTGACGCCATTCGGGATATGCCTGAGGTGGAAGTCTTGTCCAGTGGCACTGTTTTCCCGGTTCACAAGTGTGGCATGTGGTTCGTTTCGAAGGAAGCCATGAGAGAGATAGAGGTTTGATTCGCTGAGGCGACAGACTTGGCATTTACATGAGGCTGAGGGATACGATGAACTAAAACAACCTGACACCACCATCAAGGTAATTGAAAGGGCAGGAGATGGTCAAACCCGCAACCCTTGGAACCAGCTTGGCAGGCATGCGGAAATGGTTAGGAATCTTAGCGATAATGGATAATATGATTGAACATCAGGAGGGAAAATCCCTGCCCTGGCTCCACACATGCCACCATCGTAGCTACTTTAAGGGTATAGCCCTTCCTGAAGCCATTCCTACTCGCACTATATAACACCATCTTCCGAAGATCGTTGAGACATGGAACTGTGTAGATGATAATAGATATAGGGTTGAATTTCGAGAAGTGTTGAAGTCTTTCATAGATGACCATGACTGTGTGGTTCAAGAAATTGGTTTGATAAGAGGTAATCTTGGTAGGCAGACATGAAATCTGTGTTCTGGTTATCCACACCAGAAAATCACCAATCACAGGGGCACAAATGTGAAATACCAAGACGGATTCACCCGCTTCTACACAACCCAGTCTCTAGATGTGCAGTGCATGGGTTTTGACATCCTAGCAACGTCCCTTCGGCACTCCCGGTTGCAGTCACGACCTCCGAAGTCCCAGCTCACAATGGTGGCAGAACTGTTGGAGTAAATGCTCGTACTGGGACCAGGTGGGTCTTGAGTCTTCGACACCATTCCTAGAGGCTCCACTTGGCTGTTTGGTTGTGGGCGAGGAGAGGGTCAAACACACACCTAGTTGCATGGCTTGTAGGAGAATCCTCCTTATAAGAGGAAGAAGATAGTACAAGGATGATAAGCTTCATAAGTTGCATATCGTCACCAAGCGTTTGGCAGTCTTTTCTCTGGCCTCCTCCTATAACAGTTTTACCTGATGGAGGATGAGGTCAGGAGAATGGTAGAGGAAGGGATTAAGGTCTTCTTGTCAGCTTTTTAGCGACATGCGCCAACTGGACAAGGAGACACAAAATAGGTCCAGGAAAACCTGTGTGGACGATTGACCGTCAGTACGCCGCATGGGAGTCATATTCACGAAGCAGGATGGTGTGGGGCTCTGCACTGTCAGCCTACGTTATCACATGTCACATCTCCATGATATTTGTTTATATTTGTAAAACATGGTGATAGTCCACTCCTTTCACTGTTAACGCCTGATGGCGACTTGTAACAACTTTACTTCTGTAGCCTCATTAATAGGATTGTATAAAAACGCTCCCGATAGAGGGAGAAAGGAGTTAGTGAATTGGATTGGGAAACATTCCCAGGCTGAGGCTCCCCATTTGTAAAACTTGATAGCTATGTATGAATAATTTGCAGTGCAAGAACTATTTCTCATGGCATAGATTCATGTGTTGTTGCTTTTCCCAATATGTAATTTCCTTTACGTGTAAATGTGTTTCCTGTTTCCATTCCAGTTTGTTGATTGCTTTCATGTCTGAAACTTAGTGTATAATGGTTAGGAATTCATACTTGCTATGCTCTTGCTATTGTTCCAGGAATTTATCAATGGTTCTTATAAAGTTGCATGGAATTCATCTCGCTGGTGCTCCATGCAATGGATTTTCCCTTCTTGTCCTCTAATCGCCCGCTAAATATCTCCTGATTGGGAAATCAACTGCTATCTTGTCTCTGTTTGCAATCCCATGTCATTATTTCCCTTTGTAATCGTTTCTTACACAGGTTTCGACTCCATTTGCCCATGGTTGTTGCCCCCGGTAATCCCACCATGCACCTCTCCTCAACATAATTTCTACCATTCAGGATCCTAGTCCCCTGATCATGCCGATTGAAAATCCTATGCGGAGTAGACTCTGGTGACACACAAGATTGACAATATTCAGGAGATTCTTAAGGTCATCAGCCTACTTCCAAGGCTGATAAACGAAGAAATGAACAATTTTCTTAAGGAAGAGGTTATAGAAGAGGAGCTAGAGAAAAATGTATACTCCTTCCAGACAGGTAAGAGCCCTGGACTGGATGGTTTTACTATTGAATTTTTTCAAAGGTTTTTTTGACTTGGTTAAAGAAGATTTGCTCAAGGTTGTGCAAGAGTCTCAAGGGGTCGGGAAGGTTTTGGGTGCCCTGAATTCCACATTCTTGGCTCTCATCCCTAAGAAACAAAACCCTTCCTCTTTTGAAGAATTTAGGCCAATTTTGTGTTGCAATGTGTTTTATAAAATAATTGTGAAGAATATAGCACAAAGGATGAAGCCAATATTAACTGAAATCATAACAAAGGAGCAATTCAGATTCCTATTCAATCGTCAAATCCATGACGCAATGTCCCTCTCGCAGGAAGCAATCCATACCATAAAGCGGTGCAAGAGCAAATCCTTTGCCTTAAAATTACATCTCTCCAAATCTTATGATAGGGTGAATTGGACCTTTCTAAGGCTAGTAATGATTCATATTGGGATGGATTTAGAGACAGTCAATTGGATAATGGAATGTGTTCGGTCGACTTCCTTTGTAGTATAGATTAATGGCTCACCCTCTAACTTTTTTAGGTCTACAAGAGGCCTTAGACATGGATGCCCTCTTTCCCATTTTCTATTTCTATTGATAGTAGATGCCCTAATTAGAATTATCCATCAAGCTAAAAGGCAAGGCTCTTCTTATAAAGGATTAATGGTAACTAATTCAGAAGAACTATCTCACATTTTGTTTGTGGATGATGTGATAATGATGGGTGAGGGAACATGGGAAAACCTTAAAGAAGCATAGCAGATACTAGACTTATATAAGAAGGCTACAGGAATGCATATTAATGTAGAAAGGTCCATTCTCTCCAAAAATGGCTTCTTAGAAGAAGTAAGGGATAAGTTGAGTAAAGAATTCCATTACACATTAAAACCAATGGATGAAGGGTTTAAATACCTAGGGTTTTTACTGAGAAGCTATTTCTAAAAGTAGTCAGAAACAATTATATTTAGTACTAATTTTTCAAACCATTATTTGAATAGACTTTAAATTAATAAAATTTATTTATTATATACTTGACAAAAAATAATATTAATTTTTTTTTCTTTTTCTGAAAACAAAAAACAAATACAAAAATAAAAAAACTAAAGTATGTAAATACAAAATTATATTTAATATATAATGAAAAAAACTGCTCCAGTAATGATGAGTGGGAAAGTAAGAAACCTTATTAACTTATTTATCGCAGAATTTCTCTAGTTACAAGCTTACACTATCACTGAGTATAGTTGTGCTTGCTAGCAAACCTTATGGAAAGTTGACATTTGATCTCTATGTAGCATTTGGTTGCCAATTCTTAGGAATAACATTATTTACAGTGAGCGTCTTTTTACTAGAAAGAGTATTTAAGCGGATAGAGAACGGGGCTTGGAGAGGGCCTTTGCTATTTAAAATCCAATTTACACCCCATTTATGTTGCATTGGTTGTGTTATAACTAGATCTTGTTCTTAGTTTATATGTTCTTTTTATCCTAATTTTCAGCCGTTGGTTTAAAATGATTTTACATTTTATGTTGATTTTAAGAACTTTTGACAATTAGTAATTTTTGTTGGATTCAATGCTTTTAATGGTTGAATTATTTCATTAATTTAGTTTTAAGGTTTTTCTTTTGGGCTTATTAGTTAATATGTATATCTTTAAGCTTTCAAAAACTTATAATAAAAGTTTATTCCAAGTTTGCTTTATAATCTAACCCTCATTTTTTAGTCCTTTGTCAAATATTTTCATGAGGAGATTTTTATAGCAGCTCTGTTTTTTCTGTTTTTGTCATTATCATTGGGAGCAGATTACGAGGTGATGGAAACGAATTATGGAAAATAAAAAGAGTTTTTTTTTTCACAAAAGACTCTCTCAGTTTTGTAACAACTATTATCGTTTGAGATATTCGAATTCATCTTTGTAGCCTATTTTCAGGGTTTGAATTATTTAATAATTTCCTGTTTTAGTCACAAATTTCCAGCACATATTCTGATCAATTTAAGGAGAATTTTTAAAAACCAAGAGAGGTTTTTGTTCATGACAAATCCATTTAAAAAACATCTCTCAGGTTTTGCACAGGTGTCCTGGATTGAGAGACATGAAGACATTTTTGAGACCCAAATTTTCAGAAATTCATCAAATTTCCCCAAATCCGATTTGTTATTTTTGGGTTAATTGTCTTTAAATATTTTGAGTTATCATGTAACTAATTGATGTAACTGTTTCAAATTTCGACCTAGAAGGTAGTTATGGAAATAATTTACTTTTGTAATGATAAAATGAATACAAACATATAGTTTTGGGGTGGGATTTTTCACTCAAGGAGAGGCTTTTGGAGCTTTGATTTCTCAAGCTAGTATTTATAACTCTTATGTAAGTGGATGACTGTTATTGATTATATATAAACTGATAAGACCTTTTACCTGTCATGCTTTTTCATTTCTGATCTTGTTGATTGCTCAGTCTACAATTTCATTTCCTGTTTAAAGGTTTATTCATGTAAATGCTTGTAGCCTGTGGGTGGAATTAGTATTTCATGTGTAATGTTTATGGCTTATTGGGATGTGTTTGATCCCCAATTTATCCAACTTGCATGATTCAGTTTTGTATTAGTTTGTGGATGTTTATTTCCTCGCTGATGGAGTTTTTAAAACCAAAACCATAAACCAAAACCCTAAAATCTATTTTATTTAATTTTACTTTTGAGATTGTGTTGGCTTGTTCTTCTAGTGGTCTAAGAACAATTTCTGGCACTAACATCTTTGGCGCTGTTGCCGGGGATGAAGCTGAAGTCTATATTCTCTGGGATATCATTATTCATCTGATTTTGAGAGGTGAACAAAGTCAGAAAATCTTTTAGACTACAATTTTTCACCGGCGACTCCACGATTAAAGATTCCACAATAAGGAGAATTTTGTTGCCACAAAAAAAAGAATAATCCAAATGGAAATACTGGGTATTAGCTTGTTACTTTCCTCCATGAGGTTTTGTTCTTATTCATCAGTTCTTTCTTGTATTTCCCATTGCATGTCAAAAGCAGTATTTTTTGTTTTGTCTATTCCGATGATCATAAACCTTCAAGTACATATTCCTCTTTGGAAGAAGAAAATCTGCATTCTTCTTGTTTTATTGATGTTGATCCTATTCCTTCATTTGAGATATATGTGCAGCATGATATACATATACCCATATCTCTTGAAGCTGATTATTCTAGTCATCTGGTAGAGAATAAAGCTAATCTATTACCTTCTACCATCACTGCTGAAAGTTACAAACAGCTTGTTGAACCTCATTTTCAACTCACAGATTTTCAGTCTAGACTCAGACAGAAAACGTTTAAATCTCTCAGGATGTCATCTCTCTTACATCCTTACGCTTCCTACTTTGTTGAATATCTTCTCCATTTTACTGGAAAAGACCATATTACAGCAGATAAACATTTAGAATCTTTTCATAATTTCATTGATAATTTTGAAATCATGCATGAGGATGTTGTCATGAGGTTATTTTCGAAATCCTTTGCTAGAGATGCTGGGTTTTGGTTCTGAAATTTAAAAGTTGATTCAATTGGATCGTGGGAAGAGTTACATGATGTCTTTTTGAAGTATTGGGGTAAGAATAAATCTTATGATCAATTTCTTTCCGAATTTTATAGTTTGAAAAGAGAGAATGATGAGCTAATTACTAAATTTAATTAGAGGTTTCAAATATTTTATATCAATACGCCTCCGGAGATCAGATCTTCGAAAAAACTTGCTATGGTATATTATGTTATGGCTCAACATTCAGATCTTGTCTTTTTCCCGTTAGAAAGGAAATCATCATCTTTAAGACAATTGTTTGAGGATGCAAAAGGAGCGGAGGAGAACATCCGAGCTTGAAAAATGCTTCGAGATCAGGCTCATGTTGAAGATATACAAGCTTATGAACATGAAGAAGAACGTAGGTATCATTCAGATTTAAGAAAATTTTCTTCATCATTTTTAGATTTTCATATGAACAAGGATATAAATGACGCTTGTGCTGATTCTTCATATCAGTTTGCTGAATTTTTAAGATGATAACATACTTTCAGTGGATTATAGTAGAAATTTCCTAGTTCCTGCTATGAGATTATCATGTTATGAAGAAGAAGCTGTTGCTGTTCAACCTCTTACTATTGATATAAGAAATAAATTGCCATTTTTGACTTATGGTCACTTTCAAAATTTTATTTGTTCAAGTTTTGATCAAGGGTTTTATTTAAAGGTCGAGAAGCAGTTTGAAGAGCCATTGGTTTCCATTCTTGAGCCAAAGTTTAAAAAGAACAGCAATGAAGAGGAAGATAATGCTTCACTTTATGATGAATATAATGAAGACATTGAAGTTTTAAATCGGAAATTTTATGATCCCGTGGCTTCTTGGATGGAGTTGTATTTTTCAAAGGTTTCTAATGCTCCATCTTTTGGCATACTTCCTATTTCCAATCATAAGTATCAGCAGCCTACAGACTCTTTATTGCATTTATCACATCTTTTGTGGGTTTTCTCAAACAATAGCATGCATGGAATTATGATTCTCGGTCAAATGGTTTCTTGGCTTTACTGGAAGTATGATTACACTTGATTTGGTTGTTTCCTCTGATTAGAAGTAGGAGTAAATAGCAGAATAAGCTCGCTATACTAGCATGTAGATGCTTTTTAGTATGCTGGTTTGTAGCAGTATTTTGTCATTTCAGAGGTATGTGTTCAGATTTTGAGAAAGTTGCAGAGATTTGGTAAATGACTCCATCACCCAATGAATAAGGCACACGGTCTACAGGTTCTTGAAGCCTCACAAAGAGGATTTCATCCCACAACAAGAGCCAGATGTTATAACTAGATCTTGTTTTTAGTTTATGTGTTTTTTTATCCTTATTTTCAACCATTGGTTTAAAATGATTTTACATTTTATGCTGATTTTACGAACTTTTGATAGTTAGTAATTTTTGTTGGATTTAATGCTTTTAATGGTTGAATTATTTCATTAATTTAGTTTTAATGTTTGTCTTTTGGGCTTATTAGTTAATATGTATATCTTTAATCTTTCAAAAACTTATAATAAAAGTTTATTCCAAGATTTCTTTATAATCTAACCCTCATTTTTGAGTCCTTTGTCAAATATTTTCATGAGGATATTTTTATAGCAGCTCTATTTTTCTTGTTTTTGTCATTATCATTGGGAGAAGATTACGAGGTGATGGAAACGAATTTTTGTAACATCTATTATTGTTTCAGATATTCGAATTCATTTTTGTGGCCTATTTTCAGGGTTTGAATTATTTAATAATTTCCTGTTTTAGTCATAAATTTACAGCACGTATTTTGATCCTTTTAAGGAGAATTTTTAAAAACCAAGAGAGGTTTTTTTTCACAACATATCCATTTAAAAAAAACTCTCTCAGTTTGTGCACAGATGTCCCAGATCGAGAGATATGAAGGAATTTTTGAGACCCAAATTTTCAGAAATTCATCAAATTTCCCCAAATCCGATTTGTTATTTTCGGGTTAATTGTCTTTAAAGATTTTGAGTTATCATGTAACTAATTGATGTAACTGTTACAAATTTTGACCTAGAAGGTAGTTATGGAACTACTTTACTTTTGTAATGAGAGAAGGAATACAAACATACAATTTTGGGGTGGGGATTTTCACTCAAGGAGAGGCTTTTGGAGCTTTGATTTCTCAAGCTAGCATTTATAACTCTTATGTAAGTGGATGACTGTTATTGATTATATATAAACTGATAAGCCCTTTTAACTGCATGCTTTTTCATTTTTGATCTGGTTGATTGCTCAGTCTACAATTTCATTTCTTGTTGCTTAAAGCTTTATTCATGTAAATGCTTGTAGCCTCCTTGCTGATGAAGTTTTTAAAACCAAAACCATAAACCAAAACCTTAAAATCTATTTTATTTAATTTTACTTTTGAGATTGTGTTGACTTGTTCTTCTAGTAGTCTAAAAACAATTTCTGGCACTAAAAAGTTTCCATGAGTTAGAGTTTGCCTGCAAAATAAAATGGAAATAAGAAAAAAAACAAAACAATATAAATTAATTTTTAAAATTTTACTATGAACAAAATACCTACCTATTTTAGGTCAACTTCTCCAAGATCACCATCTCCTTTTAGGTATTGAATAAAAATAGCCAAATAATTATTATTGGCTCCTCCGTCAACGTGGAACACAATATTCACACCTGAATATTGACAAGGTACCCTACATACAAACAAAAACAAGTTGTGTTTTGAATTGTGCTTTATAACATAATGGAGATGCATCAAATTAAAGAGTGATTTCAGTATATAAATATAGCTGGAACAATATTGGCACGATTCCAATCTTACTCAAATCTTCATCTCTACCAGGAGATGCAATGCTCTCAAACGAGGTACCGCTCAGGTCAAAGTGTGTTTTGCCAGATCCACGGACTCCACCAGCCGGACATATATCAGTAACCACTACAATCCCTAGCTTTCCAGAACAAACACCCTTCTCAGTGCACTTTACCTGCTAATTAGAGGAAACTTATGAGAACCCTAACAAGCAAACTTCGTCAATAAAAACTAAAACTGTAACAACACTTCAATACATACTTGATACCAAGCTCCACATTCTTTTCCGTCTTTGAAAAGGATTGGACTCCCTGCAGATATTTTTGACTGAAAAGGGATCTCTTTCATTGCGCTTCCATATCCACAAGCCCCTCCTATAACAAATAAACACAAACTTGTTAATCAAACTTTCATTTCCTCAATTTTTTACAAACATATATTACATACTTCTTTGGTTTACATATATCACTAATAAATATTACATATCTCTTTATTGCTATTACCTTCACTTCATGCCCCTTGTAACTTACCATACAAAGTAGCACTGGCAAGCTGCCAATCACTACCTAAAACGACTTTGGAGCAATATAGTATTGTACATGCTGCAATTGCAATACTCCAATCTTCATCATTTTCAAAGCCAACCAACTACACAACACAAAAGCTTACACTATGAGCTAAGGGAAATTTCAGTGAGTGAGAGTATGAGTGAAGGATGTATATATTCATACTAAATTTTTAACCAACTCTGCTACTACTCTTAATCTAGGTTTCAAAATTTCCAATTTCAATTAATTGCGATCAATATTTTATGTTTTTAAGTTATTAATATTAATAATTTATATTGAAAATATTATTATAAAATGAATCATTGTAATGTAATCGTTTCCATCATGCCATTTATGTAAGTGCATACTAAATAATGAATATACAACAATTTAGTCTTATCCATCACATAGTTTATGAAAAAGCACCGGTAAGTAATTGTTGTGCATAATTTTAATGTACATTACGATATAAATACATAATAATAAACGTAGTTTATGAAAAAGCACCGGTAAGTAATTGTTGTGCATAATTTTAATGTACATTACGATATAACTACATATTAATAAATGTGAGATTTAAATATTATAATTAGTTGTGCATAATTTTAGTGTAAAAGTGAGTATAAGTATTAAATGTAAAGATACAAATATTACATCTAGTTGTGCATAATTTTAGTGTAAAAGTGAGTATAAATACACAAGAGTAACTGTGAAGATTTAAATATTACAATGGTTGTGGATAATTTCAAGTGTAAAAGGGGTTAAAAACACATAGGGTTATAATTACATAGTAAATGTGAAGGTTCAAATATTAAAAAAGCACAATAGAATTGTCTTCGAGTAAATGCGAAGATTCAAATATTACAGATGGTTGTACATACTTTTAGTGGAAACCCACATATAATACATAATAATAAATCTAAACAATTCAAATATTACAATGTATCAATTCTTTGATATTAATGATACTCTATTTTATAATTTCATTGTAATTGGTGTGCATAATTTTAGTGGAAACAAGCATATTATACATAATAATAATTGTGAACGATTCAAATATTGTACAATGTATCACTTAATAATCTTCATTTTTATTAATAATCTTCACTTTTTATAATTTTATTGATATTAATGATATTGGATTTATTCATATTAAATGACTATAACAAATCAATTACTTGTTAATTGAAATAATTTTAACTATATTTATTTAAAATTTTTTTAACCTATTAAAACTTTTAACTCAATATTCTCTATCTTTTATTAATTTATAAAATATTAATTAAATATGTTGTATTAATCATTTAACATATATAACTATCTTTTAATATTTTAATTAATGATATATATAACTTAGCCCACACCGGTGTGGCTCATTGGAGGTTTCGTTGCTACGAAGTCACTTGTTGTAAATTGGGGGTCACGAGATCAATCCCACCCGGGTTTACCTGTGTCCCATGTCTTGAACTAAAGAGATTAAGCCCTAAGCCCTAGGGTTATAGTGGTAAAATTTATCCTAATCTTATTACTACCTAAATAAACCCTCGAATTAGTTTTCTACGACCTAAGTTATCTTATAATGCTTTCATGATGAAAGTCTTTTTGAATTAAAGACTATTTTAGGTTTTACAAAAAATTAATCTAATGCTATTTAACAACTGTTAAATTTAAACTAAAATTTAAATTAAAATAAACTACACTAAGACTAAAATTTTAACTAGCTATCCTATCTCAGCTGAGAGCAACTTGAAAACTAAATTAATTATCAATTAATGATTCAAATAAACAAAGTGAAAGACAATAATGATTTAAATGAAAATATTTAAATCATTATCATTAAATCACTCTATGAATATGCACAACAACAGAAAATTAAAATAGATAACTACTTTTAATTTTTCTGTGATGTTCTATTAATTAATAACTAATAATCAATACCAAATATTTGAATAAAAAGGATGATATTTATTCATGAAGACATTGTAAAAATACAAATGAAAAAAAAAATATATATGAAATGTTTATATTACCAAATTCCAATTATCAATACAAACATTAAGTAATCAAACTCAATAATATTCTCATTCAAACATTAATATTGTGTAAACAGAGTATTATTTTGGATAATAAATACAATCATAACATAGTATAATTGCACAAAAGCATAATGAGAAAATGATATATATATATATTAAGTTTTCAAAAATAGAAACAGACAGTGATACCAGTTTGAGAACTCAAGTCACAATCCTTCCCCGAAGGCAAAACTCTAGAAAAGAGATTAAAACCAGAACCGTAACTATATTTCAGATAAGTCTATTTCTTCAATACTCCATCTCCCCTATCTACATTGAGTTTACTAGCTTATATAATAAGACTAGTAACTCCTTCCAGTTTTTATGTAACATACAAGCTAAAAATATCTCTTTAGTTTCTAATAGCCACTATAATAAAGACAAAAGAAATTCTATCCCTATTCAATTGCATCGAATTTCTTCCAAGAAGGGACCTGGCAGATACGTTTATCCTATGAAACAAAAATGTCAATTAAATGACTAGCCTATATTATCTTTTGCTCAGATGGATTGACTTATGACTTGGCTATCTTTAGTATCCAATTCTTTCAGAAGCACCAACATATGCCAACGATGAGAAAAAATAGACTATATTCTTTACAGCATGTCAACACCATGTACACCTGTAACAAACGAAATGAATTCCTCATTAAAATCATGACAACAGAAAATAAAATAATACAAATTATTTAAGCATGCCTGCGAAATCGTAGATTTTGCAGGTGTGCTTATTAAAACATTTTATTACCTGTCAAACTTGAAATTAAAACAACTAAAAATAGACTAAGTCGTTGCTATTTGTAACTTGATCGCTTTCCTGGATTCTGACAGCTTGGCCCCGAGTTTCAAGATTTTTTCTGCATGAACTCTTTCATCTTTTAGTAATTTCTCATTAGTTGCTATTAACAATTTCTTTTCTGCTTTGTATTTGTCTTTTTTGGCTTTCATCTATTGCCATCGGTCAACCCACATTAGCAATTCATTTTTCTTCTATTGTAACTCTGTTTTCATCTTGTCACAAGCTTCTTCAATATCTTTTAATCGATCAGCCTTATGTTGTTTCGAAAGCTTGATCGACTGCTTCCCTGCTTTTAAAGTTTCTGCTAGAGAATCATTATCATTTAATGATGAATCGAATCAAGCTTCATGCTCAGACTGTGCTGGTAAAGATGAATGGTCTTTCTCGAATCTCTTAGGAGACACTACAACATCGTTGTGACTATTACTCTGTGTTAGGATATTTAGACACTTAGGAGTTAGTTAAGATCAACTTGTGTAATATATCCGTTAGGTAAAAGTGTGTTTCTTTAGTATGCATTAGTATGCATTTGTAAATATTCTAATCCAATGATCACGATATGTTCTAGACATAGAGTGATCCAACGGTTCAACTTCTCTTAGATCATACCTACCATTGATCCATGGCTTAACACCCGATTGGTCTATGATCTCTATTTAAAGAGCATAGAGGGTCCTTGGCTAGTTGATCGATTATGAGAAGCTCATGTAACTTTATTTATTTTGCATAATAAATTGATCCAAGTAGCTATTTGGCTGGGGCCGTGGATTGTTTCCCTCTCGAGGGTTTTAACCACGTGGCAAACATCGGTGTGTTGATCTGTGATCTGTTTGTGTGAAGCGGTATCTGAAGGTGTTCAGTCTTTTGGGAGTACCCTATGTACCTGAACATGGTATTAGAGCTGAGGTCCTAGGTTCAATTCCCTTGAGCTACGCCGGAGGCAGGGTGTTGGAGTATCGGGTACCTCCACATGGTATAACCGCCGCACCTCTGGGAATATAAAACAAGTGGTTTAACCACCACTCCTAGTGATAGGGCCTTGTGTTGGGTTTCAAATGTTCACCAATATCTGCTAGAGAATCATTATCATTTAATGATGAATCGAATCGAGCTTCATGCTCAGACTGTGTTGGTAAAGATGAATGGTCTTTCCCGAATCTCTTAGGAGATACTACCACATCGTTGTGACTATTACTCTGTTCCTATTCATAGTCATTGATTGGGGTTTCATGAGGAGGAGATTCATCCTCATTATTACTATTATATTCAACAACAATGGGTTCACAACTCCGTTCTATAGTTCTTGGAGCTGAAAGACTAATCATACTCCTTGTAAGTATTCGATTAAATATCTCACATTTTCTCATACTCGATTCAAGAGTTTTATTGTCACCTATTGGATTTTCCCCCTTTTCCTCATTCTTCTTTCTTTGCTCTATTACCTTAGAATACAAGTCACCTGTTGACTTAGCAGAGTGCATTTGAACCACTACTTTACTTCACTCTCCCACTTCGTTTTTTCTCTTGGATTGTTCAGGAGGGTTTTTAGTATAAAATTTCTCATTTTCAACTATTAAACAGAGCTTATCCAGCCCCTCGTGATCACTTATATGGTCGGTTTCCTCTTTTACTTCTCCTTCACAAGGCTTTCTTCGTTTTGCACGAGTCTTAGGTGAGTAAGTAGGCCAAAATCGGGTTAACCCGAAGGCACTCTTATATAATTTTTTGTAATAAATCATAGAAGAGAACTGATCATTTTTATTCAGCACAGTAGAGAAAAATTGAGAGGGTTGTTTCCTGCCAACAAATGGCAACGACCTAGGCGACCCAGTTATCTCTGCTCATACAATTTTCAAATGATAGTATAAACGAAATCTTAAAACCTATTCAAAACAATAAAAAATTCTCATTCTAAGTAAGAACCATTATCTGATTTATATTCGCAAGTATAATTCAGAAATATTCCATCTCTGTAAATAAAAGTTTTGTTAAAGATAAACCTAGTAATATCCTAATCAAAACAAAGTACTTATAGTAAAGATAATCTGCACCATCAATATAAGATATAGAAATCTACTTCACTGATAAATTTCTAGGATCTGTTCCATGAATATAATTTTTTTTTTTTTTAGAGATATAAACTAAAAATCAGAAACAATTATTTTGACCAAAGACTACTATCTAGGCATGATAACCTGATGTGATAGTATCATTCATGAGAACTGCCTAGAATAAGCAAGCCGGCTCGTGATGATACCTCTTGTATCTTGATCTTTTAATCAAGAGGCATCACTCTGATGATAAAAAATGAAGTTATACTAGACAACACTGATGATCATGATTAGGATGGCTCATGATGAGACCTCCTATTCTTCAATCAAAATTATGTTTCACTTTATTTTGTATTTGAAATTTTACATTTTATAAAATAAGATATCATTACCTAGCATGGTAACCAAATGGTAATGTCAGTCACTAATATCACCAAAAAATGAATCAGTTGGTCGTGATGAGACCCCCTATATTTTGACCTTACAACCAAGAGCCATTATTAGTTTTCTAATAATGTCATACTGATAATATTTATGATCCTTATCCGATCGGCTTATTACTAAGACCTTCCATCTCTCATTTTGATTTTTTGGAACTTTTATTTAATGGAACAGATCTAAATTTTTTCCAGATTGTAAATAACTTTACAATGACTGATGATAAAGATTCATGAAGATTTTTCAAAGTACAAGTTTTGAAAAAGACATTAATTAGCCATCTTATCTATCAAAAGAAAATAGGAAAATGAGGGATAATTTGAACCATATTTACAAATATTTACATATGATGACATGTTCTTAAAAGACTTAAGAAACTTTGATCATTCAGAACGAATTTTTAAAACACTTAGTCTAATATCATAATTTTAAACTAATGAACAAACTGAATTAAACCACAGGACTTTATTTATTTACAAATGTCCTCTTAACAACGTATGTACATTAGTGACTGATTATTTTGAAACATATATACAGAGATTCGATAATCCTTAATAAATAATTGATATGTTAATAGTTGATTAATAATAATCGAAAATAAGCTTCAAAAAGTATTTACATGGGTCAAATGATATTTGGATGTACATAAGAATCATGAATATATCATAATTCTGCTTAGTAATTTTATCAAATTTATGATAATATATACAGGAAATTCTTAAAATTTAAATAAAATTATTTACAGACAGAAACTTAAAATAAAACAAGCTTATATACAAAATTATATACAAATTTTAAGGTTTGTAAAAGTCAACAAAAATATTTTTTTAAGATCAGTCCATTTACTGGAAATTTTTCAAACTGACCTTCCAGGGTTTATAAACGAAAAGTACTTGGACCTTTTTTTTCAGCAATAACAAATGGGCCTAACCAAAGTTTTTGAAACTTTGTATGATCTCCTTTCTCCTCATGGACTTTGTCCCATTTTAAAACCAAGTCCCCCATTTGGAATTATCGGTTTGAACTTGAGGATTGATCGAACCAAGACTTAACAATTTGTTGATGTTTTGTAAAATGTTGTTTTTCCCTATCTCTTTCCTCCTCAATTTTTAATAAAGTTTTAATACTTTGCTCCATTATTGGACTATATTCATCCTGAACAGACTGGGCTAACTGTAATGAGGGTTAAAAAAAAATTGGCGGTAAACTAGCCTCAGTTCCGTAAACCAGGAAGAAAGGTGAGTTACCTATTGTAGCTTTAGGAGTTACTCTGTCTGCCCAAAGGGCATTAAACAACTTTGTATGCCAATCACGATGATGAGTTGAAATAGTTCTTTTGAGAATTTTCAACAAATTTTTATTTGTTGATTCAGCTAAACCATTTCCGTGAGGATGATAATTAGCTGAATATTTAACCCTTATACCCTTCTCTAAGGAAAATTGAGTTAATTCAACTGATGAAAAATATAAGGCATTATCAAAAACAAGGGAATCTAGAACACCAAATCTCGTTATGATTAAATATTCTAAAAATAAGATAACCTGATTGGTGTTTACAACCCTTAGAGGTGCAGCCTCTGCCCAACGGGTAAAATAATCAGTTACAGTTATTATGTACTTGTGTTGCATAGAAGAGGGTAGGTTTATTGGTCCTACTATATCAATACCCCATTGCTGAAAAAGGTATTTCTACTGAAACATGTTGTAAAGGAAAAACATGCTTCTTAACTCTTCATGCAGCAAGTTGACATTCCTAGCATTTCCTGACAAAAGCATAAGAATCTTGAAATAAAGTAGGCCAATAATAACCATTCGTAAGAATCGTATGTGCCATAGTTTCTCCACCAAAATAACCACCTGCTGGTCCAAAATGCAATTCTTTCAAAATCACTTCTGTTTCATCTTTGTCTAGGCATCGAAGTAAAACACCGTCTGAATTTCTCCTAAAAAGGATGTTATCAATTAGTAAATAAGGATCATATTTCAGTCTCAGTGATCTCATTTTCCTTGGTTCAATATAATCAGGAGCAGTTCTGTTTCCAGAAGTGTTCTTAAATCTGTGTACCAAGAATCCTATGGTGGAGGATAAAAGTAAATCTCCCTAGTTAGTAAGACTTCATCAATGACAACTTCGAAACTGTTATTAGGAAAATGAGTTGCTTCAGCAGCAAGTTTACATAATCCTTAACCCTTGACTACCATTGAAGGTTTAATTTCTAAGTCATACTCTTGAAGATCTGTCATCCATGGTGCTCTTTTTTCACCTAAATCTTTTTGCACTAGCAAATTTCTGACCGAAGGATAACGGACTATCACTTTTGTTCTGGATTTTAATAGATATGGATGAAAGTGCTTGATAGCTTTGAAAATAGCAAAAGCTTGCTTATCAACCTCATGGTAATTAAGTTCAGTACCTTTAAAATTTGAGCTCATAAAATAAATTGGCACTTCACTATTTTGTTGATTTAGCTGAGTTAAAACTGTTGCATATGATATGTCAGAAGCGAAAGTGTACAATATGAAATCTTTGTTAAAATCTAGGCTCAAAAGACTAAGGGCTTCTGAAATGGCTTCTAAAATTCTCTGAAACGATTCTTTTTCAGTTTGTCCCCAACTAAAAATAGCATCCTTCTTAATCATTTTTTGTAAAGGACGGATGATTTCAGAAAAACTGGGGATAAATCTCCTAACAAAGTTTATTTTACCAAAAAATGATTGCATTTCTTTTTTGCTGGAAGGGTAAGTTATTTTTGAGATAGTTTGGGTTCGTTCAAGATCAATCATGATCCCATGTTTTGAAACCACACATCCTAATAAAATACCTCTTGAAACAACAAATATTGTTTTCTTTGGATTTAAGGATACTTCGAATTTCCTACAACATTCAAATAATTTTCCAAGATGATTAATATGATCATGTCGACATTTAGAAAATACAGTAACGTCATCTAAATAGACAACTATTGAATGATTAATTAACCCTCTAAAAGAAATATCCGTTTCCCTTTGAAAAGTTTCCCCAGCATTGATTAACCCAAAAGGAATTTTTCTGTAAGCGTATGTTTCCCATGGAGTTCTAAAAGCTGTTTTCAGTTGATCATCTGGGGAAACCAATATTTGGTTATATCCTGAGAAACCATTAAGAAGTGACAGTATCTCAGACCCAAAAAATTTCTGAAGGATTTGTTCCATGGGAGGAACTGGGTAATTATCTTTTTCAGAAGACTTATTAAGGTTTCTAAAATCAACACATAGTCTAATATCACCATTTTTCTTCCTAACTGGAACTAAGTTGGCTACCCATGGAGTATGCCGAATAGGAAAAATAATCCTAGCAGCTAACAATTTATTTAGTTCCTTCTTAATTGTTGGTTCTAATGATGGATGATATTTCCTAAGTTTCTGTTGGAAAGGTTTTGATTCTTGTTTTATTGGAATAATGTGTTGCATGGCTTGTGGATTGAAAGTTTTCAAATCGTCATATGTCCATGCAAAGACATCCTTAAATTCTTTAAATAATTTTATGAATGTTGATTTTTCTGCAGGAGGACAGTCTATTCCTAGATTTACAGTTTGATGATTCAATTCCGTTCCTAAATTTATGGTTTCATATTTCATTTTTGAGCTATTGGTTTTACAATTGGGAACAAACCTAAATTTATTTTGAAGATCACAAAACTTTTCTAATCTCAAAACTGAATTAGGAATCGGTTTTACCTTTTTGAAAGCTTTATCAACTGAACAAAAATCATTTATTACCGAAAAATCCCGCAAATTTTCGTCATGTGTAACTTCATCAATGGCTGAATCTTTGAAAGTATCATCATTTGTTAAGAAATTCAGCACATGCATGTCATTATCAAACACACGCCAGTTAAAGATATTATCTGGAATAGAAGGTCTAAAAATCAATTCAACTAAAAAGAAATCAGGTGTGAAATTCTCTAATGGAATTAGTTTTGATGCTACATTTGCTAATAAATCTGCCTCTTGGTTCTGGAACCTTGGAACTAACATTATATTAAATGCATCAAAATGTGAAATGAGATTCCATACCTCTTGTTGATAATTCTACAAATGTTCAGAAACGCAGTGAATAGAGTTACGGACTTGCCCAACGATAATTTCATAACCTCCATATGCAATTATCACTTTAATATCCAAATCAATCACTTTCTTCAAACCCTGAATTAGAGCTTCATATTCCACAATATTGTTTGTACAATTAAATTCAAGCCTACAAGCTATACATGTTTTATTTCCTTCAGGCTCAGTTAACAGGCAACCAGCTCCTGCTCCTTCTTTAGACTTTGACCCATCGAAATATAAAGTCCAAGTAGAACTATTAACAGCTACTTTACTTTCGATAATATTTACAATATTACGACTATCTACATCATTTGAAATCTCCTTGAATGAAGAATCATGGGAAATGGTTGTAACATTAAGAATTTCTGATTGCTGTTTATTATCATAGAAAACAGAATTTTCGAATTTAAAATTACCAAACCCAAGTTCATACATATAGTTCCCCATAATGGAATCTGAAAATAAAACCGGTTCACTAGGATCGTGTAGTTCTGTCACAGTATGTTTCATATATCTTTCTCTGTTTATATTAATTTGATTTGATTTTCCATTCTTAGGTAACCATAAAGTTGACCAATCTGTTGCAAAGAACCCATTCAATTGTTGAGACCAATCTCTACTCAAAAACATCCCATATGCATCAGGAACGTCTGCAACCACAATATCTATGATTTGAAAAACCGAAGGGTTACAAGCAATCCTTACTAGAACATCTTTCATCTCTCCTAAAACCCTTACATTTGTCCTATCCAATTGAGTAATTTGTGAATTTGATGGAACATATTTTCGATTCAACCTTTTGTAGACGGACAAAGGCATTACATTGGAAGATGCTCCTGAATCAACCATGCAATTGTGAACGTTCCTATTGAAAATCTTGAAGGTAAGTAGGAATGGAGGAGTTTTTGATTTTGAATTTCTCCCTATTAGTGAAGCTTTATCAGCTGCTGAATTTCCTTTATCAGTTGATGTTAAATCATTATTAGAATTGTTAGCAGCTACATTTTGTTTAACGTTAGTAATTATTGAACTCATGGTAGGATTTATAATAGGAATATTAGGCATTGGGTAAATTTGAAGAAGATCATACATACTAATGTTTGCACGTGTCTTCTTTAAATCTTCAATTATGTCATATTGTAAATCCAACTTTGGAGCATTTTGAATAGGTTGAGCAATCCTCACAGATTGAGTCTGTTTTCCAAGTCATGAGTCTGTTTATTGGGTTGTGAATTATTGTTATCATTACTCGGAGTAGAACTTGATGATGTTCCTAGAGTATTTGCAAATGTTCTACTACTAGTATTATAGGCATGTTTTCCTGAAGGAGGACTTTTACCTTCATAACTTTTACAAGACTGTCCCAGAAATGACCATTAACTTGTTGAGGTTCTTCCAATTCATCTTCATTTTTAGATTCCTCTCCCTCTTCATTTTCAACAGTTTCTTGATTTGAGGGAGTTTCGGATAAATATAAGACAGCTCGAATAGTATTAAAAATTTCATCATTTACTGCGATATTAGGCGGTGTACTTGTTTTATTATTAGTGTTAGGATTCTGTCTAAACTGATTTCTAAAATATCCTCTAGAGGAGGAAGCTTTAGAATTAGTTTTTTTTAATCCTATAACTTCATTAGTTAATGCCCGAATAGCATTCTGTATCTGTTCTACATCAAATTCCTTATCCTTTTCCAAATTAGGTCTTTCAATTTTCCTATGAGGAAAAGTATCAGCTTTTCCACTTCTATTTGGTTCATAGGACATAGAATCCTTCTCAACTTTAATGGCTTCCTCAAAAGTTTCCACAAGAGTTGTTTTACCAGCTCTCTTAACAAACATCCCAGGATATTTTGGTAAGGTTGAAGTATAGTTTTCTATGATTATATCCTTGGGTGGTTGAGAAGCAACATGAATTTTATTTTTAAGTGTGACAAATATCTGATTAAAATCTTTAATTCTTTCTTTAGGTTCCATTTTAATCGGAGATAACTCAAGGGCTAAAAGAGGAGGTGTTTTATCCTCCCCAAATTTATCTAAGAAAGCTTTATTAAATTCAGCCCAATTTTTTATTGATCCTTGGACTAATGAAAAGTACCAAGTAGATTCTTTCCCTTCAAAAGTTAAATGGAAAAACCGACAAACCAAGTCTTCATGCTGAACATTCAAAGTTTGAACAACTAACATGAATTTATCTACATGCACCTCTGCAGGCTCTTTGTTATCTGGATTAAACTTCAGAAGAAGTTTATCTGAATGTTTGGGCAGAGGATGTTGTACACCAAGCACTGCTATAGCAGTTGTTCTCAACCAAGGAAGTTGTGGATTGGGTGGAGGATTAGGTGGAGGATTACCTCATCCTCCTACAGGTATGTTTCTAGCCATAGGAATTCCTTCAGAATCTAAAGAACTCTCTGGATTAGATGACCCTGGACTATCAGACGGTGATTCTGGAGGAGAAGGTGGCTGATCAAAATTGCCTACAGAAGTCAACCTTCTAGCAGTATTTTTTTGAGTAATTTCTCTCTGATGACTTCTAACTTGATAACTTGGACTGCTATCGGATTCTACTGAATATTGAGTAACTATATTCAATTGAGGATTGCGTCTTTGTTGTCTCGGGAGACCATAGTCTATTGGAGTTAAATCGAGTTGATGAGCATATGCTCTCATAAGAATATAACGTGATTCTTCTAAATTTTGAGTACTCTATTCAGGAGTGAATGGAGATGTAATGTGATCATGCTCAAGGATGCTCCTAATGGTTTCTATGAATGGTGATCTACTAGCTTCAAATTGTAACGAAGGTTGTTGACTAGTTGAAGTTTTATCATTAGTTCTACCTTCCATTAATCATTAACAGGCCCTCCTACTAGCACCATTTGTTGGCCTGATTTTTTGACCTAGGCCAACTAAATAGATTAAGCACACACAAGTCGATTAGAGAATCTCTCGATATGTTTGAAATGGCAAAATCTCGTAGGTTATGGTCCTGCTATCAACTGAATTTTTCTCTAAGGAGAATCTAGAATTCAGTAAAAATTTATCCTAATCTTATTACTACCTAAATAAACCCTAGAATTAGTTTTCTAAGACCTAAGTTATCCTATAATGCTTTCTTGAGGAAAGTCTTCAGTTTTTAGGGTTTCGCTTCAAATATTATGAATTAAAGACTATTTTAGGTTTTACCAAAAATTAATCTATTGCTATTCAACAGCTGTTAAATTTAAACTAAAATTTAAATTAAAATAAACTACACTGAGACTAAAATTTTAACTAGCTATCCTATCTCAGCTGAGAGCAACTTGAAAACTAAGTTAATTATCAATTAATGATTCAAATAAACAAAGAGAAAGACAATAATGATTTAAATGAAAATATTTAAATCATTATCATTAAATCACTTTGTTGAATATGCACAACAACAAAAAATTAAAATAGATAACTACTTTTAATTTTTCTGTGATGTTCTATTAATTAATAACTAATAATCAATACCAAATATTTGAATAAAAAGGATGATATTTATTCATGAAGACATTGTAAAAATACAAATGAAAAAAAAAATATATATGAAATGTTTATATTACCAAATTCCAATTATCAATACAAACATTAAGTAATCAAACTCAATAATATTCTCATTCAAACATTAATATTGTGTAAACAGAGTATTATTTTGGATAATAAATACAATCATATCACAGTATAATTGCACAAAAGCATATTGAGAAAGTGATATATATATATATATATATATATATTAAGTTTTCAAAAATAGTAACAGATAGTGATACCAGTTTGAGAACTCAAGTCACAATCCTTCCCCGAAGGCAAAACTCCAGCAAAGAGATTAAAACCAGAAATGTAACTATATTTTAGATAAGTCTATTTCTTCAATACTCCATCTCCCCTATCTACATTGAGTTTACTAGCTTATATAATAAGACTAGTAACTCCTTCTAGTTTTTATGTAACAGACATGCTAAAAATATCTCTTCAGTTTCTAATAACCACTATAATAAATATAGAAGAAATTATATCCCTATTCAATTGCATCGAATTTCTTCCAAGAAGGCACCTGGCACATACGTTTATCCTATGAAACAAAAATGTCAATTAAATGACTATTCTGTATTATCTTCTTCTCAGATGGATTGACCTATGACGTGGCTATATTTAGTATCCAATTCTTCTAGAAGCACCAATGTATGCCAACGATGAGCAAAAATAGCATATACTCTTTATAGCATGTCAACACCATGTACACCTGTAACAAACGAAATGAATTCCTCATTAAAATCATGACAACAGAAAATAAAATAATACAAATTATAAGCATGCTTGCAAATCTATGATTTTGCAGGTGTGCTAATTAAAACATTTTATTACCTGTCAAACATGAAATTAAAACACTTAAAAATAGACTAAGGCGTTGCTATCTATAACTTGATCACTTTCCTGGCTTCTGACAGCTTGGCCCTGAGTTTCAAGATTTTTTCTGCATGAACTCTTTCATCTTTTAGTAATTTCTCATTAGTTGCTATTAACAATTTCTTTTTTGCTTTGTATTTGTCTTTTTTGGATTTCATCTATTGCCATCGGTCAACCCACATTAGCAATTCATTTTTCTTCTCTTGTAACTCTGTTTTCATCTTGTCACAAGATTCTTCAATATATTTTAATCGATCAGCCTTATGTTGTTTTGAAATCTTGATCAACTACTTTGCTTCTTTTAAAGTCTCTGCTATAGAATCATTATCATTTAATGATGAATCGAATCAAGCTTCATGCTCAGACTGTGCTGGTAATGATGAATGGTCTTTCCTGAATCTCTTAGGAGATAATACCACATTGTTGTGACTATTACTCTGTTCTTGTTCATATTCATTTATTGGGGTTTCATGAGGAGGATATTCATCCTCATTATTACTATTATCTTCAACAACAATGGGTTCACAACTTCGTTCTATAGTTATTGGAATTGAAAGACTAATCATACTGCTCGTAAGTCTTTGATTAAGTATCTCAGATTTTCTCATACTCGATTCAAGAGTTTTATTGTCACCTACTGGATTTTTCCCCTTTTCCTCATACTTCTTTCTCTGCTCTATTACCTTAGAATACAAGTCACCTGTTGAATTAGAAAAGTGCGTCTGAACCACTACTTTACTTCCCTCTCCCACTTCTTTTTTTCTCTTGGATTGTTCAGGAGGGTTTTCAGTATAAAATTTCTCATTTTCAACTATTAAACAGAGCTTATCCAGCCCCTCATGATCACTTATATGGTCGGTTTCCTCTTTTACTTCTCCTTCACAATGCTTTCTTCGTTTTGCACGAGTCTTAGGTGAGTAAGTAGGCCAAAATCGGGTTAACTCGAAGTTATTTTCTTTAATAATTCATCCCATGTTTTCCCTAATGTAACTAACTGATACTGAACTAACATTTTAATCAGGCCATGATTGAAAAGACTACGGTCTTGATTTCCAATGGTACGCTGAACCATGATAGCCATTTTATGCAAACTATGAAGTAAAAAGTAGGGTAGATTCAACTTCAAACCCTTAAGAGCCATTAAAATTCTCATATGGTATAATTGAACATTCGAATACTGACCATCACAAGATATGTACCTAGATATGACTTCAAAAGGAGCACGCCATTGATTCCTCAAATATTTCACAGGAAAATTGAATTTAAGGTGTGCATCTTCTTTTAGCAATGGGAGAAGGAACTGATTGAATTTTTTCTTGTCAATTCGTGACCCTTTGAACCAGCGTTCACCAATTCGAGGAAGCTTCGTATCTTTTGCAATGAATTCTTCATCTATGACTAACTATAAATCACCTATCTGAGCAACATTTCCACCAAAAGACAATGCAAATTGCATGGTAACTTCCTCGTTGTGTCCACTAAAACCCCAAAAGAAGAGTTTCCAATTAATTTTCTCAAATAAGGAAATAAATTCAGCGTCGGCTTCTAACATCTCTCGACCAAAAAGCTCAAAACGACTCAAGGGAGCCATTTTTTCAATTATCAATTCTTTCGGTGACAGAGAATTGAAAATGGTTTGTAAAAACTGAAGGAATAGGGATATGTGAATGCACAGACATGTTATGAACTTCATGCGATTCTGTAGGAGCTAATGAATAACCCTATACTAGTTTCTTAGCGTGAGAACTTCACCATCAAACCATCGTAGGTATTCATCAAACAAATCGGTGTGATTTGAAATCATTACAAAATTTTGGAAATCAAATAATTCATGAATGTTATATGACTATTAGATAGGGTGATGTAAATGTGGACACATCTGATTAAAATAATCATTACATATTAAAATCCTTATAAACAGATGCTATCAAATAAACCATTCGTATCCTATCCCATAAACACGACTGTCAAACGATAATAATCAAGGATTATACGTGGAAGGAAATCGTGCTCATAAACTAGATGATGTGAAGTTGTCATTACAATCAATGATGTCTCCTAGGGTTTCGTAAACCCAACCAAGTAGCAAGGTCAAATTTGGATAGTAATTAAAATGCTCCAAAACCATATGTATGCATGTAATCAATTCAAGGATAAAATAATATAGTTTTGAATGAACTCATAGGATCCAAATCATCATATGACCTATTGCAAAGTATGATCGGATGGAAAACTTATTAAAAACTAAATACTAAATCAAAATTCAATTATTATGATTATATCACAATGAAAATATCGAAATGATATATAAAAATAAACTTTAGCTATTTTGGGAAACATATATACATTTTCCACAATTTCAAAAATGACATGGTATTAAAAGATCAAGTTTTATGTAAAAATATATTATTAGGGTTAACATAAAATATTTCAATTAATTGATCAACCCTAATCATAAAAATTACAAAAACTAATAATAATAAATACCTTGTCAAAAGAGATCAATAAAACCAAATTGTAACATGTTCAAAATGTATTTTCATTTTAATCCAGAGAACTTTTTAGCAGACTATACTTTAAATTTCCTGAATCAATATATAATCAGATGAATTGATAATAATAAAAATTGATTATATATATATATATAATTACAAGATTAACAGCTGCTAATTTATTAAATTTATGAAAGTGTTTCATAAATTTCTAATATGACTCTTAACTCTTATGAAATTGAGAGTACCTTCAGAATCAAAGATTCTAAAGGCACTCTTACATAATTTTTTGTAATAAATCATAGAAGAGAACTGAAAATTTTTATTCAGCACAGTAGAAAAAAATTGAGAGGGTTGTTTCCTGCAAACAAGTGGTAGTGGGAATGGATCCCTGGACCCTGTGTCACGCGAGTACCAGCCCGGCCCCAGTTGCTGATTCCCCTAGTCACAAAAAAAAAATGATATATATAAGTTACACAAAGTGTTAATGTTCTCCTACATTTTCTTCAAAAAAAGGATCCACCCCAATTAAATATATTCAAAAGAAATAGGTGGATACACTTTGTCCAAGACACTTCCAATATTGTTGATTTGCTAAATTTTTTAAAGAATGTGAGTTGTTTCACCAATTTGGATCTCAAATTGGGACACCGCAAAGTACAAATAAAAGAGAAAGACACCTAAAAACATTCTTGAAAAGGTAAGGTCTATAAGAACTATTCCTAATGCATTATGGTTTATGTAATGGAGTAGCTACATTTATGTGGTTGATGAATGAGGTATTGTATAGCATTATAACTCATTTGTAATATTGTGCTTAGATAATATATTCATTTATATCTGTTTACCGGTGTGAGCATATTCACATCTCATGTAGGTGTTTAGCATATCTCACATCTCATGTAGGTGTTAGAGAGTTCGAAAAAGAATCAACTATTGAAAAACTTTTAAAAATATGAATTTTCTATGCAATCTTTAGAGTATTTAGGATATGTAATTGGTGGAAGAAAAATTAGGATTGATCTTATGAATATGGAGGTCATCATCAAGTACCTAAATCCTACTAGTGTCACTAAATTTAGCATATTTGATGTGTAGTATAGTACATTCAAAACTTTACAGCATCCTTTTTTATTATCATTGCACTACTCCATATCATAATAGCTAGTTCGAGTAGAATAGTATTACACAAGGTGCAAGTGCGATGGCATACTTCAAACAAGCTCTCAAATTCATCATTTTCAAATTCAAATAAGTACACAAAAGCTCATAGTATGCTCAAAGAAATTTCCAGTGGTGAGATTATGAGCAAAGTGTCACATACATGTAAATTCATAAATAAATAAATACAAATTATGTTTATAATTACTATTTTTACTCGTTGAAAATGTCCTTCTTAGTTGTAACATATTTCTTATTTGTTTAACTAAACATTTTTAAATGTTTGATGACATGTTTATCATCCGCTCGACGTGGCTTCAAAAGACATCTTGGTCGCAGTCGTTACAAAGGTGATGTAAAATTTTTAAATCATTGAGTTTGTTTGTCTAAGATTTAAAATCCTATACCTATGGACCTAGTATTAACTACACTTGTAATGCATAAGGTTTTTGTGTTCAATATTAAGTTCTAACTTGATATCATAAGGTAATATAAGGGATGGAACCTTATGGCTTACATGCGATGGAGAAAAAGTATGATGAGGTGACTTAAAGCTAAAGTTTAAACCATGGAATAAGGCTCTTAATCGGCGGGATTTATAAGCAAGGAGGTGATGGTGCAAGGTTTGAATATTGTTTAAAATTTATTTTATGACATGGCATGTGACCATGGGAGACACAAGGTGGATTCCAACTATGAAATGAAGGGTTTAAATCGGTTTTAATGACGTTGTCATAAAACCTGGATACAAGTTAACAATGTAGCCACACAATTTAATAGACAAGCGTGCTACACATGCGTTTTAGGGAGAGAAATATATTGACCCTCCACTTGTCCTTGATCCAAAAAGTTTCAATGTCAAGGTTTTGTATGGTTTAATACTGGATTCATACTGTCATGAGTGTTATTGTTTGTTTTGTTGTAATGGTGGTCTGGAGGTTTGTGCTCATCCACTCCATGGTGATTTGCAACCACCACGCTTGCCCTTTTGTGTCTACAATAGTTGTTTTGGTTGTAACACTACAACTTTGAGTTTTTTTTAGGGGTTTTATGTTGGTGTTTAATGGTTTTGTGGCTTCTTTGCATAGTTTGAGCCATCCTTTACTCACAGTGTGGATTTTTAAAGGAATCAATTGTTCTCCTTTAGTTTCAGGTGGAGGGTTTCAATGCCACAATGTTTTTAGCAGGTAAATAGTTATAACCTTATTTTTCTAAGATTTATTTCGTTATTGAGTTTTCTTGTAGTTACACATGAATCTAACTCAATTTTGTTTATGTAGGGTAGAGGAAGAGAGGGTAACCAGGAGGAGTAAACCGTTGACCCTCTACACAAGTAATGAAGGTAAATATTTATCTTCTCTATGCCCTGGTTTATTAAAATAATTGACTTCATTTTCAGGATTTAAGAGAAGTTTTAATTTCATGAATCTATTTTGACAGGAATAGCAAGGGTGCCCATGAATGGGTACCTAAGATGCTGGGGACATGACTGAAATTTCCTCGACGACCCAGGTCATCTTTCAAGGTAAAAAAAAATTCACACATTACATGTTTTACAGTTGTGTACAGTTGTTTACAACTCAATAAATTTAATGGGCTACTTCCTTTGCATACTGGATAAAGAATACTTGGCATTCGGGCCACGCGAGAGTGGCGATAGGGTTAGCTCCTCTCAAGATTTGTCCTTCTCATCCCTGAGGGGAGAATCCCCAACCCTTACTCTGTTTCTTAATAATTTTTGATAAACCAACTAAAAGTGTTATGCACTAACGTCACTGATTTGTGTGCATGGAAACCAAGACATGAATTCCCTCACTGTTCACTAGATCTATGCAACAACCTAGAGGTATGCCTCCATTAATTTTTATGTGGTTTGACAACACCGAGGTTACTCTCTTTTTGATTAAGTGGGGAAGGAGCGGGCTTCAGTGCCTCTATTTTTGAAGATAGGTTGAAAGTTGTATTAAATGGTTAGGTTTGTATTTTGCTTTGCTTCTAGTGTGATTTGATAACTTGGGTGTAAATGTGATTGGACGATTGGTAATGGACTATCATATTTTTCTATTTGTATTTAATTGTATATAATTAACTTCATATTTGAATTTGATTTAGTGGATAATATTAGCTCTATTGTTATAAATCCTAGATCATAACTCGATTAGATTATCGTTGAGTTTGGAAACTCAGATCTATGAACTTGACGTTTTTAAATAGATTTGTTAATTAAAGATTTTGTTGTTAATAGTTTGATCGAATGTGATCTCTTAGTTGTGTTTTTTTTTAATTATTTATTTATATTTAGATCTTTCCAATTTTGAATATGGAATCCCAAAACATAGACTACGGACAATATATGCATATTAACTTTAAAACATAGGTAAACTTTGTGTAGAAGCCTTCATCTCATAGAGGAATACGATTGGTTTATTTTACTTAGATCTATAATGTGATTTTTCTTGGAAACGGTCTGCATCTTATTTGATTAATTGTTTAAAACAAAGGTTTATTAATATTATTCATAGATATTACTTCCAAAGAATCCTTTCGTCTCTACTAATTAGTGTATATGTGATTATTGCTTGCAATATGAACATATTCGATATAAGCATACTTTAAACAAAGAGTTGTAAAGTTATATAGATTTTTATTTAAAACAAAGAAGAAATATTTGTGAAGAGTCTCTCGGCTCTTTTTGTTAAGTCTCACATTTATACATTCTAGGGTTTGATTTATAGTGGGTGTAGCTTTAAATAGGAAAACATTGTAGAGAGGATTAATTTACCATTAAAATTTCTAGATAAGAAATAGATCTATGATTTTTACATTCTGTACATAAGTAATTGACTAATAACATTTTATAAACTAAGAATGTGTCATTAAACGAGATAAAAAGAATATTAATGGATACATAGTAAAATTATTACTTTATAATGCACTTAAAATTTTAAATCTACTTTTAGATTGTAATTATCAATAAATTTAGTGAGGAACCTGCGATGAATATTGGGAAAACATAATTTAAGTTGTCATTCCTCCCAACCAACTCTTAGAGAAGCCAAAGATTACTTACTCTAGAACCCCCGAGCCTATTTGTTGAACCACAAGGGCAAATTCCAATCAATGCGCCATCTCTTTGCATCAATAGATTATTTCCCCATCCATTGCCAACCTTCTCCTTATTCGATGGACATATTATGTAATATCCTGAATTTTGGACCTAACACTTATGGGCATAAGCCCCATTGATTATGATGTTACCTTGATGTTTTATTTTGATATACTAGGTCATAGACCCCACTGCATATGAACATGATGATTTGTTTGATATATTGGGCGTAAGCCAATTTCATATGGTATATATATGTGTTTTCTTGTGTTGGGAGTGGACCCTGAAGCACATGGTTGATGAGATGTTTTTTGTTGAGTGAGGAGCTCTGGAGCACATGGGTTATTGATGTCTTATGTTGAGCGAGAAGCTTTAAAGCACATGAGTACTTATATTTGTATTGATAAATAAGCTTTGGGGCACATGAGTTTTGAGACATTTGTGTTAAGCATGAAGCTCTGGAATGCATGAAACGATAAATTGGAAGTGTTGGGCATAAGCCCTGGAGCCTTCCATGTTGATGTTGAGCTTAAGCTCTAGAACATCGGATCCTTGGCCATTGTATCCCTAGGTGTATCCTACAAATACATCCTAGAATTAGTGTGAGCGAGGAGCTTTGGAATTGCACTAAGTTTGCAACTCCATGTTTTTAGTGTTGAGTATGGTCTATGGATAAGCGCTAGGATTTATTGAAAATAATTAATTATATCGAGTGAAAACGACTCGAGAAAAATATTGATCTCATTTGACTTATTTATAAGTGATTAAATGAAATTTTGAATTTTTGTATCTCATCAAGTACTGAAGAACTACCATTTTATATGAGGGAATCCAACATGCAAGTATGTTTAGAGTTGCCTAGCCTAGTAGACTTAACCACCTACTTGATGACCTTAATGAATAAAGTGTCATAAGTTTAGGGATCATAATATATGATACCTAAAGACAAATGTTAACAAATAATATATATATTATTATATATTTTATACATGGTATGTATAAAGAGTAAGCATAGTAATAATATTAATAAAGTAAGAAAAAAAGGAAAGGCTCCATCTATTATTATTTTACTAAAAGAAAATTAAATATTATAATACTTACCAAAATCCAAGTAGGAACTAGTTAAAAGTTCCTAAGTTAAATATTAAAACTACTAAATTAAATAAAAGGGTTAAATCAAGAAATCAAATGATTCTTGGTTTAATTTCCCCTTTGACTGAAAAGTATGTCTACAAAGTCCCAATCCAAAAGGAGGCTTGGGGATCTCTTTCATTTTTTAGAATCATTATTTTGCTTGATTTTTCTTAAGAGAGTCCTTGGAGAACATTTTCCTAAGAGGAAAAAGGAGAACTGATTCAGACCTGATATCTCAGTTAGGGAAGCCTTACCTTAGGAGCTCTAAGATACTTGCAATTGGAATCGGCTCGAGGGGGTCCGGAATAAAAAATAGGAATGGTTTCGGGTCATTGGTGGGTGCAATGCGGTAGTTCCCAAGTGATTCGGTCATCTATACAGAGGTCATATCTATATGTGAATTGTTAATGATGGGTAATTTAGTGTGCAGGTTTTCATCCATTGGAATAACTTCACCATACAAGTATGAGGTTCTTGATGTTTTTCCATTCCATTATCCATGATATTTTCTGATAGAATAATTAAGGGTTTATATTAAATTTCTAACCCTATGTTTGCAATTTTTTTTTCTGGTTTAGAATATTTTATGTATTATCTATGAACCCTAGGTTGAAATGTATTTATGTCTGAAAGACATTCAAAGTTTTTGTTCTTCCAATTTTATTTATGTATTTTATTTTATATCTTAAACTGTGTTTTTATAAAACCTATAAATTTCTCTAAACAGAGTCTATATGTTTATTTTACCTATAGATTCTATTGGCAGATTTCATCTTACTAGGAGAACTATATTCAAGGAAAAAAAGACTAGTTAAGGTTATGCTATAAAGAAACATGAATATAAAATATAGTTAATTAAAAACAGTAAACCATAACCTAAGAAATAAATCATTTCCATTGTTAAGTATAAACCGAATTAAAATCCAATAACGAATAAAAAATGCCAAACAAACAAGTCATCGACACCTCTAATGGTCTGAAGCATTAATCAAATTAAACCACATTATAATTGCATTATTCCATATCTAGAACATATACATTAAAACCAATCTACAGTAAAGATATGGAGACCACTTAATGGTCCGCAATTTATGCTTTACCTAAACAAGAATCCACATTAAATCAAACAATGTATATTTATTATACCAACTACATCCACAAAATGTATGCAGTAAAGAAACTGCCAACATAATAAATCCATTACATTCATAATAAAATCAACCATCACTTATATACATGACTAACTAAAATAAACCAATAGATCACAGGATCGATTCCTATAGGCGTTATGCCCAAAACAAACCCATACACTTATAACCATAGCGACCCACGATCCATTCCTATGGAGTTGTTTTATTTAAAAGTCATCCTATAGAATCCTGTAGGATTTGTTTTGATTCCACTAAACGTTGTAGAAACCAAATAGAGAACATAGGCCGTAAAGCCAATTAACATAAATCACTAGACAGAGGTTAAAGCCCCGATTTAAAAATACACACTGTAACTACAGACCTTGGCCCTATACATATCAAAACATTTAAATAATTAATACCAAATCTACAACCGGTCAACGATATGCGAATATCCATGACATCCATTGGAGGGTTCCATCCAAAGCTACGTCCCTTCACTTACATAATTTAAAAAAATAATATAAAACCCATTAAAACATGTCAACGATATATCGACAGTGATGATTTACAATCGAATGGTTACACCCATTGTCGGCTCTTATATTTTTAAATACACAGTATAACCATTAAAACAAAATAGGATTTACACAGTCATGCACCCAAGGCCTTGCACCACTTTCCTGCTTCCCCCGTCAGATTAGAGTGAAGGCTTCCATGATGCCATGCTCTATTTGTGACTTTTCTAGCATGCCACGTGAAAGAAGAATACAAACCTTCAAAAAATAATTGGCCGCCAGGGTCCTCCCTTGGTGAATCTCATACTCCCATGGCAGTTCAATTTCTTTGGCTGCAATCTGGGATTCAACCACTGTCAGGGTCTCAACCATATATTGCGCCCCCCAATTAAAAATTAGAGGGACCAAATTATCATCGGCAGGTGGGGAATTAGTAGAAGAGCTAGATGAAGGCATATTCCCCCCCTCAATTCTTACTCCCTCCCCCTGACATCGCCGAACTCGCCATTGTTGAGACATGATCTCATGGGGAAAATAGTTACGAGTGGCATGTAAATAACTATAATCAAGTTGAAGCTCGAACAGGATGATGCAGTCTTTATCCATGGGTAAATTTATAACCATTCTACTCTTCTGGGTGATGTTTCTTGCCATCATCCATTATGATTGATGTTTCCATTTCACACCCATCGGAGCATCGAACTTATAGACCCAGAGCCCGTTAATATTTTCTAGATCCACCTTAGCGTGCAAAACATCAGCATCCCTTTCCCCCAATGATGGTTTCCTCGTACGAGTTTATTTGCTTTTAATAGTTCAAGAGAAAAATCTAGAAATTACCCCACCAATATTCTTGAAGGGAAAATTCCCACACCTCACTCTGTAATTGACTACTGCCAAGAGAGGAATCCTTATTTATGGTGTCGAGTCCTCGAATCGTCCCTGCGTGCCACCTTCCATCTATGTTTGCTTCATACGCTTACCACTCGTCCTAACCATATCATCGTCATACTTGGAGTTAATTCAAAGTGGTGTATTCATCTCCTAAAATCATCCCGTGCCTGCCACAAATATGGGGGGAGAATCGTTATCATTCTGAATCACGTGTCTTGCTTGAGTCAACCTGGCCATGACGTGGGTATCGTACATGTGGAGGGATGTGTATGATAGCTTATTTAATGTGAGGGAATGATTACAACTGGCTGTCATCGGGGATGATAGATCATGCACCTGTCGTGGGTGATCACCTTCCATCCTGCCCACATCCTCCTCCATTAACTCTTCACATTATCTCTAGATCGTGTGTCATTCCGTTTTTTCATTGATCACTTATGCATAGAAAGAATTATTCATGCCAACCCCTTAGTTGGAAAGAGATTTTTCCACCCTATTACTAGTTCTTTTTACATATGTGAATTAGAGCGTTGGGGTTCCCAATAAAAACCTTTTAAGTTCTATAAGCCAGCCTTCCCACCTCCAATTTTTGGAGACCTGGGAAATGGATTCCCCTTGTTGGAGTCTTCTAGAAATATTAGTGATTAGCATGGAGTCCCCTTCTATAGTTAATGAAGTCTGCTGCTGTTGTAAGGACCACGATAAACCATTGATGATCCCTTCTAATTCCACCAAATTGTTAGTGTTGGTTCCAATGTTTCCCCAAAAGATGGTGAGAACTACGCCCTTAGAGTTTTTGATGGCTCCTACAAATCCTACAGGGCATGGATTTCCTTTTGTGGCTCCATCAAAGTTAAATTTGAAATATCCAGCTGGCGGACACTACCAAGAATTTGGGTTGCGAGGGGGATTGAGTGTTGTTTTGAGACGAGAATTGTTCACAGGTAACTTAAAAATCCCCCATTCATAGAGAATTTGTCTTTTAGTTGCCTCTGCTACAAAATCTTCCTAGCTCCAAATATTTAAAGTTATTGTTTCTTTTAAGTGTGTTTCAATCAGTGTCCGAATTTCCTCAACCCGTCTCTGTTTATTTTCAAAGATTCTTATATTCCGAGTTTTCCATATTTCCCAAACTGTGAAGCTAGGAAACAATTCCTAGACCCTGTTCACAATTTTATTTTTGAAGGCATTCTTTGGCCATTTTTCAATTGTTAGATAAGGGCAACCTTTATGTCTGTGATTATTTTTGAACATCCCTGCACCTTTTCCCAAATGGCTTCCGCTATTGGACATTCATCCGGAAGGTGGTTTATGGTTTCATTACTTGTTTCACAAAGGAAACACCTTAACAAATCCATGACCCCCCGTGCCTGAATATTGTCCCATGTGAGAATGCGTCTTTTGAGAAGAATCCAGCTGAAAGCTACCACTTTGGGCCACCATCTCCTGCCCCATATTTTCCTCCATTTTGTGAGTTTGATTTAGCATCTCAATGGCTTCTTTAATATTGAAGTTTCTTAGATTGGTATACCCCCATTTGAGCTTCTCCGGTCCTGAATTCCTAGGGATCTTCTGATCCAGGAGGATATTGGTGGCCACCCACCTATTCCTCTTGGACCCCCACCATTGTTTCTTTCAGTTTTCCAGTTTCCTTAATTGTAGCACAATTTACTATTTTTGGCAGTTTTCGGGTCCTAAACTTCTGGAGCCGTTTTGAGGCCCTAAACGACGTTTTTTTGGCATCGAATGGTTGGGAAAATATGAGTCCATTTCAATCTTGATATTTTTCATATATGGATGTAGTCCTTAAATAGATATTTCTAACAATATATCATGCGTGTCAAACTAAGGTAGTATGCTAAAGTTACAACCCTGAGAAATTGATGTACCAAGTTACCCGACGGGGCCCACATTAAGGTGTTTCACCTCCTAGGGTTAGGTTTTTGGATGTGTAGGGTTTCCATTGTTTCTAAATAATATATAGGCCTTTGAGCCTCATTGTAACATAGAGTTCATAGGCATGTAGCCGCCACATCTCTTCTCAGAGATAAGCTACCAACACTCTAGCTAGTTTATTTCCATTCTGTATGTAAACAAGTTTCAGTTATTGATTAATGAAATGAAGTGTTATTTCCGCTGCATATTTGTTTCTATAGTTATTTGTGCATTCTGTTGTGTTCCTGCATAAATCTGGATCATCTTCCTGGAGAAAATTTCATTATAGAAATCTTCAATGTTCTACTCTAGTACAAGAGCTTCCCACCATTCCTTCGTTTTCCAAGTCCTAAAGAGTTTGTCGAGGGAGCCAGAATCCCAAATTTCCTCCACCTTTTTCATAAGACTATTATGAAGATGTTTGATTAACACAGGGATGTCATATCGAATTTCTATACAAGGCTCCTGAGGCCAAGAATCTCTAGCAAACAGCGTAGTCCTTCCATCTCTGATATCCCAGAAACTATGACTTTGCCAATGAGGCTTCGATCTTCGTGAGCCGATTTCCAAATGCTAGAGCCGGGGACATTTTCTCTGAATCTGACAAAAAATTGTTTATGTCACTGAGGAGCATATTTCTTGTGCCACAGTTTATCCCACAGCTCCTCCTCGTGGGTTATCCATTTCCACCAGATTTTGGCTATGTTGGCCACTCTTCCTAACTAGCGCGACCCAGGTTTTGCCCAGCCCGTCAACCCAAAAAACACCTGAGATATTGGCTCGCCAAAGCAAGCACCGTCGGCAACGCCCGCAAAGTAGGCACAGTCTCATGTGAGATATCTCTTCGATGGGTAATCGTCGAAACCATGTTTCCACAGTTGGCGAGGGGTTATAGTCCCTTGGCGTGCGGCCAAGGCGCTTGAGGAAGGAAATAGGATGGCTGGATGGTGGAGTCAGCCTTGCATGACTGAGCACAAGTATATGTCAATACACGTGACCTAGCCTTTTTCTCGACCCTAGAATTGGTACAACTTGTGCAACGCATCTGGCTCATACTAACAGACTGTCTGTGACTTACGTTGCGACTTAAGACAATATGCACAGAACGATATATGCATATATTTCAATGACACTTTCTCAAACATTCATATACCGATTATAATACAACATCAGGAATTTAACCAATGTTTCATCATTATATAGCAAGCAAATAACAACCATTCACAAAAACATTCATAGCATAAATTAGACATTTAAACCCAAGGGATAACGTGGAAACCCATCTGGGAAAAACCACCAAGGTTCTCTTGATCTGGCATGAGAAAAGGATATAGAACCTTGCAGTCTGCAGGATGCATACTAATCTTATGATATGTCTTTATGACTCAGACTTCTAGTTCTGATGCTCTCTGGTTTGTTCTTCTAACCTACTCCTACTCCTAGCGTTCTGTGCACACAGCAACTAGATCCACGGCTCAACAGCCTCCTCTCACTATGAGACTCTTCTTGAGTCTTCTCTTCTTCTAATCTCTATGAAATGATAGCCAAATGGTGTCCTTCACTATGGACCGCTAATGAACAGCCAAAACAATAACTCATCATCACCACTGATCAACCAGTATCGAACTAAGGACCAACAATGACCAACCCTCTAACTATTGAATCCCTCATATTTATACTAATTTACATGACCACACAAGTTCGACTGCATACAGGTAGTCTGTTAACTGTCGCCAACAACTGCCCCCCAGGCTACAGCTGTGGTGATCACAACTTGACACGAGGCAATATCGTCCTGACTTACAAATATTCCCTCGTATGTGAGTTGCTGCAGGCTTATGTCGCCTTAAGTGGCCATGATATGCACCTTTATTTTTTTAGTTTCTATCACCCGCATGCCCATGTGCTTGTCTTTCCTTCGTTGTGTGCATCTCCATTATGCCTGCACTGGTCCTTTGCTTCCTTCGCGACCATCCTTTCTTTCTGTCGTGTGACGCACCTTCTTTTTCTTACACACGACTTCTTCCTTGTGCTCCTTTCCTAGGCCAACAACACCCCAACACTCACATGTGGCTTTTCCCAAGCCACGAAGCAATGGACATAGGAGGCGGCGCAACCTACACAATCGTCTCTTTGTTGAATTTTTCTTTCTCTTGTGCACCTTCTCCTACTTCCTGCCTTGTGCACTTTGTTCCTTATGTGTTTTTTTTTGTGGTGTTTCCTGCACCGCGGCCTCATCCATGGGTTTTTCTTGTGTTTGCTTCAGCTTGTGTTTCTGCTATTCTTTTGGGTCCTCTTCATTCTCCTTTTCATCTTCATCTTGTTTTTCTGCTTCTTGTCACAGTCTTGTGGCTCGTTCTCGAGCTACGTCAGGTAGATAGGGAGTCTGTAGCATGGGAGTTGCAGTACCATCTTTCTCCATTTTTGCTAGAAGTGCCCAACTGGTGATCACATGTGCCATAGATATGAACTTTGATGAATGAAGCATTGTCCATATTGAAAACCAGAAAAATCCTTGAAATCAAAGGGGTGATCAAGGACGAATGATTCCCAACCTTTGATTAAATCAATCCCAGCATCATGGTCTACAAGCCATATTTGGCCACGCGGCCCTTCATGGAAGTCGACATCTGTCCACTTGGTCCTTCCTGGAAGTCGGCATCTACCCACTTGGTCCTTCCTCTCATTCAGGCCTTTCCTGGACTGTTGAAAGTTGGGCCTGCTCACCAGCCTTGCAGACTTAGTGAAGTGGGGAAAGAACTCGGATGCCCTCCAGGTTCCTTCCTGGTGCCGCAGTCAGGGATGCTAACCAACTAAAAAAGAAATAGCCAAGGATGACTTCGCCAGATAAATCTAGCTTGGTCAAAACAACTTGCAGACTGATAATGTCCTCATTATTCCCATCTTTGGAGCTAACCCACACATTGAAGGTTTTAGCTGCTGCTTTATCTAGCAGGGCTGCTCGCCATGGTACACCTCAACCCATCTGTAACTGGTGCTCAAGCAGCATGACCAAGTGATTCTCTAGGCGCACCCTTATTTTATAAGAGGAGCGTTGGTTCACATGTCATCTTGGCTTATCCAAGTGCATCATTAGGACAAGACCCTCCTTTGGCGCACTATATCTGGCTCTCAGATTTTCTATGATTAACCCTATCGTCATTCTCCTGTACTAAAAGTCATGATCGAGTATTGATGTGATGTCTGGTCACCGTCACATATTTTCACCCACCAAATGAGCTAGTCGTTCCTTCTAGGGTGATTTCCTATCACAGGTGCTAAATCTTTGTTGAATCCTCATGTATTTAATGATCCAATGGTGTCTTCTAGCTGTCTGCGATCTCCCACTAGTTGTTTCTTAGCTGGTTTGTTGGTGGGTTTACAGCGCACCATTTTTTAGCGCAACTTCCTTTTCCTGTGCCAGGTTGCACTGGAGATGCTTCTCTCATTGCTTCCCTTTTTTTTCGCTTGCTTGTGGTTGCTGTACCTTGGGTGACTGTATTTCTTCTTCCTCGTCAATGGGGAAACCAGAGATAACAGTTGCGTCCGATGCCTCACTCTCACTAGGGATGTTAATTACTATGGACGTCGGCATAATTGAACACGGATGGTAGGGTTTAGCTCTGGAATCATGTGGCTTTGGTTTTCTCAGGTCTCACTGTGTGTAATAGAATGCTTGATGGGGAGGCTGAGTATTTATATGGCCCTCTGCGTCTTGCAATCATCATTTGACAGGAGGTCGAGGTCTAATCAATCTCCTGAGTTGCTTCTGCCGACACATTCTTCATTAATTTCTGTAAGTCGTTGTATTGGCTGTACCTGTTAGCCCAGTTATGGAATTTATGTTGAGGACGGGTGATGGGACCAAAAAGTACGTCACCCTGTTCCTTGTACTGCATCGAATTAATGTCACTTAGCTATCACAGTTGCCAGAATATTTGTCAGAGATTCAAAATTTAATGTCGGCCAGCCTGTCATTTTCACTTTTTGCATTCTTTTACCGTTTTTTGCTTTGTCCCGTGCGCTAACGGATTTTTTATTTCTTCCCTTTTTCCATGGAAGTGACACCTTTATGCACATATTCCTTCTTTTGTGTTGATTTCCTCTTTCATGCAGCATTCTTGGCCCACGTATATTCCTTCTATACCAATCACACGCTTCCTTTTCCTTGCTTATTCTTGCACGATGACTTGATTCTTGCACGTTTCATCACTTGCGCTTATCTCATGCACTTTTATGTTGGTTCTGTCGCACCCCTCTGACTGAATATGTTACGTCCTTTTTCCTCTCATCATTTTTTTTCAACATTCTAACCTAGGATGTTATGCCTATCGTAGTACAACTTCAGGCGACTGCTGTTCACCATACCCACGACATAGGTACCATCTAAATTCTGGAGTTTTATTGCGCCCGCATCAGTGATTTGCACGATCCTATACGGCCCTAGCCCCTGCGTCTTCAACTTTCCTAGGTGCTTGAAAAATTTGTTGTCATATAGTAAGATAAGTCCTCCTTCTTCGAATGGCTTAACCCTGCTATATTGATCATGCCATGCCTTTTGTCGCTGCTTACTTGGTTTAGCATCTGGTCGCAGGGGTATTTTCATCTCCCCTAAGTCTCTCACTATTCCCCTCATTTTGCAGAAGTTGGTAGGGAATAGGTCCTAATACTCATGCAGTAGATCCTTGATATTTGCAACTACTTCTTCATCCCAATAATCTTTGATCTTGGTGAACTTCAGGTTCTTTGGCGATCTGATATGTACTTTCTTGATTTTCAAGGGCTGGAGGAACTCGTCAATTGAAATACTACTTCCTTCTACTTCTCGTGTGCCCTCTGATTCTGGTATATTGATGTTAGCTGAATCATCATCTGGGTATTCGGTTAGACTGTACTGCTAAATGGTTGCGCTGTAGTGGTGAGAATTAGCCTCTTTGACAGGGTTCTCAGCAACTATCCTCTCCTTTACCGCTTGGAGCACAACATCAATTGTAGGGTGCCCATCAGGAAGTTCAAGTGTATGCGCAAATTGGTTAGTGATTCTTTCCCAATCATGGATTTCTTGTCGCAGCTCCATACAGGTATACCAGGTTCTAGGTGTCATTTCCAATGTTTATATGAAACCCTCATAGGTGGGTAGCTCCCCTGACTCATTCTCCACCCATCGCACAGGCCTTGTAACTCTTGCACACCTTCTCATAGAGACTTCGTGTAATCTATTTTTCCAACCCTCTAAAGCCTCTCCTAAGTCAAATGTGCATGAACTCACACATCTCCAGCTCAGGTTTCCATCTGCTGTCAGATTTGTATAATATTCCTGCATAGCCGTAATGTTATATATCTGGTCAAGATAGTCACCCTATCCCTCATTATAGATAGGCTCAATGTATCTATGTCCCTCTAATGGATCGATGGGTGATACTACCCTCATTTCCTCATCTTCAAATGAAAGAATCATTTTCTTGAAATTTATGATGGTTTGATTCTCTATGGCCCAATCTATTCTTAATAGGGCGGGGTATGGGTTCATGTCATCAACAATGTTAATGACTTCAAAGTCTACAAATGTGCGCAATCCTTCGACATCTACGGAGACATTGCTCAATTGGCCAATGGGTAGGACCTTTGCCTGATTGGAAAGTCACAACTGGATAAGAGGCTAGTCCAAGCATGGATTTCCCATACCTTCCCAAGTTTTTCGTGTCAAGGTATTGACATCTGAACCCAGATTGAAGATGATATAATCCATGTCATAGTCACCTATCTGTGTAGTCATCCTCAACTCGAGGCCAGGTTTAAATTTTTTTCGTACTTGGTTAACTTTCTTTTTAGGTCATGGCTCTAAATGTATCTCTTCTATCATTGCTTGTAGTTCTACAATAGCATCTTTATCTTGCATTAGTGTTAAAAAACTTGATAGAAAAGTTCTTAGCTTACTAACCTTTAGCAGAACCTTCTTTTGGAATATGTGTTGAAACCATTCAGGCATTTCCTTGAATTCTGTAGATGTCGATGGTACTTTTGGGCCTATGAATTCTGATTGTACATCCCAAAATACTTCCTTTTGTTTCTAGACATTCAGTGGCTCCTTTTTCTGCCTCGCTAGCCTTACTTGTGGTTGCGGTTGTTCTTGAGGTTTATCCTGGTTTGGTTTGGTCGTCGCACCTCCTCGAGTTACGACAACGACTTTCAAGTCTCGTGGTTTAGCTGCAATCATCTAAACATTCACATTCGGATTTGGATTTGTGTTCGGTGCAAGTTTAGGTCCTGCAATGGTCCTTGCTTGCCACTTTGCGATCAACTGAGGACATTGTTCAACATTATGGTCATGTCCCTTACAATATGAACATGTCTTTGCAGGATCTAAACAATATCTGGCATAGTGACCTAGTTGTCCACAGTTATAGCATGTAACTTGACCTCTTCCTCTACCAAATCCTCCTCCTCCACCTCTTCCTCTGAAGTTTCTACCACCCCTTCCCTGCGGGTGTGGTTGTTGTGGTGTGTACTAGTTCTGCTAGTAGTGTGGTTGATAGGGGTTTTGTTCCACCTACGATTGCTAAGGCACATATTGCGGTTGGTACTGATTAGGTGGGAACTGCACAGGCTGATACAAGCCTTGCGTTTGTTCAGCCTGAGCGAACCCTTCATTTTTCATAAAGTATGTGTCAATAGTCTTCTCTTTCAAGAGCTGATATGCTCTACAATCTTTATCATCATGTCCTACTAATTTACAAAATTTATAAAAGAGGTTTTCAGGTGTACTTACAACTTTTTGAAAATATAAACACTCTTCATCGTGATGGCCTCTTAACTGGCATATGCGACACCATGATAGCCCATGGCCATTTAATGGGTTGGGTGCACCTGATGTGACGTAGTTCATGAGGGTCGGATAGATATCCTTAGTGTGTCTATCCGTCCTACATTTTGTGCACAACAAATATTCTTGTGCCTCTTTACCCTTTTTGATGTCCTGAAGTTGTATCGTCAGATTGGCTAGATACAACTAAATTTGCACCATCCCTGCGGAACCATTGCCAATGGGCGAGGCTTCTAACTTCATTGCTAGTTCTAGTGCTTCTATCTACGATTCAATATTTTGCTGAAGTAACGGCCCTCAGATGTGTGGTAACAACACAACAATAAACCACTCTTTATGTCGTACATCAGACATTTGGAAGCTTACCTTGGCCATTAGTGTTTCAAAGCGTTGGTCAAAATCCCATACCGTCTCTGTCAGTGCTTGTTTGATTTATTTGATCTCGATAATACACTGCGACTACGATTTAGGTTTCTTGAAGACCATTGCAGCTTGGATCTCTTCAAGGGTCTTCTGCGGTGTTCCGATTGGTGCAGAACAAAAATTCATGAACCAATCCAGCGCGCGACCCCTCAAGGTCGTGATCATCTGCACCTTCTTTATATCTTCATTATGAACTAAACGCACCATCCAAACATATTCATAGAGGAACCAATGCTTCTCTGGGTCTTCCGTTCCATTCCCATTGAATGTGGGTAACCAAACATCCGTTGCAGCTATTGAATTGGCTTCAGGGTTTTCTGGGACATAATTCAAAGGGGGTGTACCCTCTCACACACTAGTCACTATATTTGTAACTTCATAATGTATTCACTTGTATATATTGTATTTCATTGATCCCCGATGCTCCTATCTAGAGAATCACTTGTATTTCCTTATACCATGATGTTCCTATCGGGAGAATTACTAAAATTCATGAGGAATTCCCCTCCATTGTAAGTCGGGTCATTAGTACCCTAGTTATGGTTACTCGAGCATAAATAACTGAGTTAGGATTACTCGATCCTACATAACTGATTCAAATATTAAGTGAATGAAATAATATAAATAGAGAGTGAGCCTCTCTATTTGAGACACATACTCACCCAGCTATAGAGCATAGGTGAGGGAGAAGAAGCTCGCTCAAGTGAGAGAGAGAACAACTATCATAGATCATCTTTATGTTTTCAGGTTAGACTGCTACCATTGGTGCTCATTCTATCTTTGAGGAAGTTGCATGGTTTTTCCTTTATGGTTTCCCCAAGGATAAATATTTGTGTCTATCATCTCTTGTGATTGATTGTTGTGCATGTTATTCTCTCAGATAAGATCATATTGATTAAAAGATAAAAATATAACATGGTATCAGAGCTAACTTGAGAAGAAGACATTGTGCAGCTACATAAGCTAGGTATTCTTACTTTTTGGGTCTCTCTCCACAATCCATCAGCAGAAGGAGGCTAGGCTAACTCTCCATTCAAGGGTGCATCTTTCGGTCGAAGCAGAATTTGATTCCGGGCATTTTCAGTTTTTGGTGTGGGAAATTAGGGATTTTTACAGAAGAGGAATTTTTGAGTGAGCCCAGCATAGGATTTATCTCCTCATCAAAATCGAATTTTAGAGACCAAGGCTGAAGTTTTTGGTTGAGTGAAACTCCAGGAAAGTCAAGCCCTAGTTTGACCCCGGGCTTGAAAAAACCCTAAAATACTAAAAATAGTAGTTTTGGTACATTCACTATATCTATGCATTGAAGGAGACTCAGGGGACAAAAATTTCACAGGATGAATAAAAAATCGTATTGTACCTTGTGTAAATATTTCAGCCTCATATTCACTATATTCTGGGAGATATGATTCCTCCAAATTAGGGTTCTAGCCTCTTCCAGGATTCATCCCTAAACAGGACACCTGGGGAGAATTGTTGTATCTTGTGATACGAAGGTTCAAAAGAAATTTATAAATATTTTATAGATAGGGCACATAATTTACTTTATATGGTAAAAGTTTCAGACCCCGAAGGTGAAACAGTGACACGTGGAAGTCTGTACAAGTTCGTTATGTTGAACAGTCCTGAATTAAGTCACCGTGGGAAAACTATCTTAAGTATAAATTGATGAAATAAATTATGCTAAAACCTATGTTGTTGGAAAGAGGACGAATGAGGCTACCTCAATACAAAATTTTAGACATAGAGGAGTAGTACTTTCGGAGATACTACAGAAACAATATCAGACATTTCTGAAGAAGAAATTGGAAAACTAGGGCTTCCTGTTCTGGGAGTTTCCCTCCACTGTTTTTAGAAAAGGAGTACATTGGACAGCTCGACTTGAAGAGGTCTATATTTATATCTAATAATAAGTTTTAAATTCCAAGTTTTTAAAATTAGGGTTGCTATGACAAACCCAAGATCAGTCAGCTCTGAAACCAGGACAGACACCTCAAATCGGTAAGATCTAATATTTTGTATTTCCATTTGAGGTTCTCAGTTAAAATGTCTCATCACACCAGCCTGATGTCAATATTGGTGAATATGAAAAATTCCAAGCATGGAAGTATAGGATCTCACTGGTTCTTGAAGAAAATGAATTGGACACCTACATCAGTAAAGAGGTTCCAGTTCCAGAGGGAGATGAGGCTAAAGCCACATGAAGAACTTGGTCAAGGCCAAGAGGATCACCTTATACCACATGTGTATTTCCTAAATACAGATAAATAGATGTTTGATTCCTTGATAAAGCTAGTTTGAAGAGAAGAATATAAATCAGAAGAAGTATAGGAACTCCGTGATCCTTGAAGAAATTGACTTGGATCAATATTTCAGTAAGAAAGCTTTAGGAGCCAGAGGGAGATGCGGCTAAGGCTAGAAATAAGAGAATCACTGTAGATTCTATTAAACATCATCTCATCCCTCATGTGTCATCCCTGAAGACACCAAAAGTAATTTTTCAATGCTATGACGAATCAGTTGAAGAAGAATAAGATATTATTATAACCACCTTGAATGGCCTCCCAGGATCATGGGATTCATTCAATCAAGGAATGTGTGCCAGAAGGAAATGATTACTTTCAGAAGACTATGGGAAGAGTGCAGAAAAGAAGAATCTTGGCTCATAATAAGAGAAAGAGAAGATGGGAGCAATTGAAGATCAAGCTCTCATAATCCAAAGAAGATCCCTCAAGTGATGAGGAATATGAAGGACTCAATTCTTGAAGAACCTCTTATCCATCTTAGCATTTGGATAAGAAATGAAGTGGTTACGAATGAAAAATATGATGAAGCTAAAGGATCAAGGAGTCTACCCAAAAAATGAATAAAGATAAGTATTCAATTATCATTTCATGATATTATTTTGTTATGCATTTGTTTATATTCAGTTGATGTGTTATGGATGATAGAGTGTTTGCATTAATGATAGTATACTACTACTATGCATGTTATGGGTAAGTATCCCATGGTGCTATACAAATATCCATTGATACTTATCTAGAATGAAACATCTCTGCTGACATATTGGATTAGTGCACAATCTCAATGATGTCATGGTAGAGATGGAAGGCATCTAGAAATTTTCCATGAGATATGGATTAATGTTGTATTGGATAGTTGCATGATCATATCTTTATGCATAATAATTTGTCTTTATGAATATGCCTTATGAAAATTTTCTAACCATACAACTAATACATTTGACTTGTAGGAAAGATCGTGTACAATCGCCTACAAGAAAAGAATGATGAGACTTGTTCTGAAGAACAAGTGACGACAGTTCAAGAAATAATCCGAGAATGAAGAATAACATGAAAAATGTAGTTATGTGACACTATTGAGTGACATCATTGATGTAGAACCTTCCAGCTATGAAGAAGTATCCAAGAAGAAAGGGAAGGAGAATACCAGTTCAAGAAGAATGATCTCTAGGATGTAGTATCGAGACCTGAAGGGAAGTCTATAGTGTCTTCCATATGGATCTGCAAGATCCAGCATGCAGTAGATGACAACATCGTGGGATAGAAGGAAAGATTTGTAGCACGAGGCTTCTCATGAGAAGAAGGTATAGACTATGAAGAAACATTTGTAGCCACTGGAGGATAAGACACATGACAGGCAGAATCATTTGTGCAAATGAAAGAAGGCATTGTACGAGCTCAGAAGGAACCCATTGGATAACACATACATGAGGAGCTTGAAGATCACCTAGATTGATGAACATCTTAACCTTTGTTGCAAGGTTGAATATGAAAACCTATGGAGGCTGACAAGCTCACATATGGGTGTGAGAAGAAATTTTAAAAACATTCAAGATAGAGGATCTTGGTATCTAGTGACCCTAAATGGATACATAGAATATTAGTAGCATAGGAAGCTACTTGTCACTCCAGTACATAATTTTTCAATGCATAGAGTATGAAAGGCAGAGGGAGAATGATGCTCCACTTCAGAGGGAGTGACTACAGAAGATCTCGAGGTTCAACATGGTATGACAGGATGGACAGTTTTACTGATGGCTCTAGGATTTACTGAGAGTAAAGTGGATTCCAACCTTTACTTCAAGGTTGAAGGTGGAAGACTAGTGATGCTCCTGTTATATGTCGATAACTTGTTCTTGATAGGAAAATAGGAACTCATTAGAGATGCAAGAATGATACTTGCTGCCGAGTTCGAGATGAAGGACTTGGGTATGATGCACTACTTTCTAGGCATGGAGGTGTGGCAAAATGCATATGGAATCTCCCTAGGATAAGGGAAATATGCAGTAGAGATCTTAAAGAGGTTTGGGATGATGGACTATTAGGCCATGAACACACATATGTAATCGAAACTGAAGCTACAGAGTGAAGCTTCATAAAAAATGGTTGATGCTACGATGTATCATCAGTTGATTAGGTCCTTGATGTACCTGATGAATACGAGACCAGATATTTTCTTTGTTGTGAACATATTGAGCCAATTCCTGAAAGATCCTAGACATGTTCACCTAATTGCTGCAAAGCATATTCTGAGGTATCTGAAGGGTACAGTTGATTATGGGATCAAGTATGAGGCGAATCGAAATACTAAACTAGAAGGTTATGTTGATCCAGATTGGGCAGGAAGTGCCATTGATATGAAGAGTACTTTGGGTTGTTGCTTCAGTATGGGATTAGGTGTGATCTATTTTCTTTGTTGTGAACATATTGAGCCAATTCCTGAAAGATCCTAGACATGTTCACCTAATTGCTGCAAAGCATATTCTGAGGTATCTGAAGGGTACAGTTGATTATGGGCTCAAGTATGAGGCGAATCGAAATACTAAACTAGAAGGTTATGTTGATCCAGATTGGGCAGGAAGTGCCATTGATATGAAGAGTACTTTGGGTTGTTGCTTCAGTATGGGATTAGGTGTGATCTATTACTTTAGTAGAAAGGAATCCCGTATGGTGCTCAGTAAAGCTAAGGCAAAATATGTTGCCACTTGCATTTTCTTGTATGATGCAGAGAGGAGCAGTGAAACTCCAGCATGTGATCCAGATCAATATCTCTTGAAAGAGGGAGTTATAGCATAGCCGATTACACAGGTTGTCTCTGTGTAAAATCCTAATGAAGCTCGTAGGTTTCTCAGACATAAACGGTCCTGTAGGTTGTCCTCAAATGTAATCGGTCTTAGCAAAGCTCATAGGTTATTCTTGGATGTAATCAGCCCTGATGTGATTCTATGCTAGAAATTGTTAGAGTGAAGTTTGAGTACTTTAGGGAGAAGCTTGGTGTTATCCGGATCGAGGTTCCCTCCAAGGGGATGTGATGAGTCTGTGAGCCCTTCTGACATGGTGGCAGGCCAAGCCTCTCATGGTCGGATGTAAGCGTTGAGCCCTTCTAACATGGTGGTAGGATTGGTTCCTCCCATGGTCAAATGTAAGTGTTGTGCCCTTCTGACATGGTGGTAGGATTGGTTCCTCCCATGGTCAGATGTAAGTGTTGTTCCCTTCTGACATGGTGGTAGGATTGGCTCCTCCCATGGTCAGATGTAAGTGTTTTATGCTTTTGACATGGTGGTAGGCAGGACCTCCCATGGTCAGATATAAGTGCAGTGGCCTACATCTAGTATTGAAAAAGACTGGCTTTGTAGAGACCCACATCCAGTATGAAAAAGGACTGGCTCTGTGAAAGTACATCAAGCATGAAAAAGGGTTGGCTCTATAGTGGCCTACATCAAGTATGAAAAAGGACTGGCTCTGTAGAGACCCACATCTACTATGAAAAAGGACTGGCTCTGTGGAAGTACATCCAGCATGAAAAAGGGTTGGCTCTGTAGTGGCCTACATCCAATATGAAAATGAAATGGCTCTATAGAGACCCACATATAGTATGAAAAAGGACTGGCACTGTGGAGGTACATCCAGTATGAAAAAGGATTGGCTCTGTAGTGGCCTACATCCAGTATGAAAAAGGACTGGCTCTATAGAGACCCACATCCAGTATGAAAAAGGACTAGCTCTGTGGAGGTACATCTAGTATGAAAAAGGAGTGGCTCTGTATAGGCCTACATGTAGTATGAAAAAGGACTGGCTCTGTAGAGGAAGAACTACATGGAGTCTAGGCCTACAACTGGCATGAAAAAGGGATGGCTCTGTAGAACTTCCTGTTATGAGAATAATTGAGAGATAGCAACATTTGATCGAGATAGTGGAAGCAGTGATGTTTATGATGATCTAATGATGATCCAACTTTGATGATGATCCATTGATGATCCATCTTTGATGATGATCTGGAGAAGAAGACTTGTGCTGATGAATTGTGTGAAGAGAATACCTTCCTATTTAAGAGGGAGTGTTGATGTATTTGTAACTTCAGATTGTATTCACTTGTATATAATGTATTTCATTGATCCCCGATGCTCCTATCAGGAGAATCACTTGTATTTCCTTGTACCCTGATGTTCGTATCGAGAGAATTACTAAAATTCATGAGGAGTTTCCCTCCGTTGTAAGTCGTTTCATTAGTACCCTATTTGTGGTTACTCGAGCCTACATAACTGAGTCAAATATTAAGTGAACGAAAGAATATAAATAGAGAGTGAGCCTCTCTATTTGATACACACACTCACCCAACTATAATGCATAGGTGAGAGAGAAGAAGCTCTCTCAAGTGAGAGAGAGAACAGCTGTCAGAGATCATCTTTATGTTTTCGGGTTTTACTTCTACCATTGGTGCTCACTATATCTTTGAGTAAGTTGCGGGGTTTTTCCTTTATGGTTTCCTCGAGGATAAATATTTGTGTCTATTGTCTCTTGTGATTGATTGTTGTGCATGTTATTCTCTCAGATAAGATCATATTGATTAAATGATAAAAATCTAACAGTCACATGGCTAACACTATCCGTATTAGTAGTCCTTTCTAGGGATGAGACTTTAGATCTTACCTCTGGTGATATTGTTGGTGTTATGTAGTTGCGTCTTGACCTCGACATCTTCGCAGAATTTTCTGGTCCTTCCCAAATCAGGCTATACTCCTCCTCTTCATCGCAAGATCCTTCATCTTTGCATGATAAAAATTCATGTTTGCTCTCCTCGAAAAAACTACGATTATGTCGTCCCTTTTTTATTTTCCTTCTCTTTCCTGATATGAATGATCTTCCACTCCTTAGGATTCCAGATTCTAGTTCATGTTTTTTGCTTCCAGGGAAAATTTCAACTCATCCTTTCCCATCTTATTAATAATTCGACCGCCACATAGCCTCCTTCTTAGGCACGCAACTCAAATACTCAGCTACAAAATACCCTTCTCATAGGCAAGCATTTTTATCCATGAACTGATACATAACAGGTATCTTCTTCGCGGTCCTTGGAAAAAATTTCTTTCAGCTTCACTATATGAGGTTATAGTATCTACTACAAACTCAGTAATATATCCTTGCAATATACTGTCAACCCAAAAATCAGCAACTCTAGAATTTTTTTTACTTACACTGGTTACCTCACGAACCAACTGATCACTCCACTCAACAGTCTCTCTTCTCTAAAAGTTTGTCTTCTTAGTCACCAATCTTGACAACCATTCATGCAGTATAATGGGGAACTCAACAAAGAATATCTCATGAATATCAGAATATATATATTCGTCTACCTAGTTCTATGCACTCAACTGTCCCTGCGCTCTCTTCTTGCATGAATTCTAGTGTTTTAGAATACATCCAGTCTTGTATCTCGTTCTTTTTCTGGTGCCACAACATTTCCCTCATTTCAATCAATAAGGTCCTAGGAATAGAACCATTTTTTGGCCACTCTTCCTAACTTGTGCGACCCAGGTTATGCGTAGCCCGTTAACCCAACAAACACCTGAGATACCGGCCCGAGAGAACAAGCCCCATCGACAACCCCCGCAAAGCAGGTGCAGTCTCACCCGAGCTATATCTTTGATGGGTACCTGCCGGAACCATTTTTTTGCAGTTAGCGAGGGGTTATAGTCCCTTGGTGCGCAGCCAAGGTGCTCGACGAAGGAAACAGGATGGTTGGATAGTGGATTCAGTCTTGCACGACTAAGCACAATTATATGTCAATGTGCGTGACCTAGCCTTTTTCTCGATCCCACAATTAGCGCAACTTGTGCAACGAAACTGACTCATACTAACAGATTGTCTACTGCTTATGTTGTGACTTAAGACAGTACGCACAAGACGATATATGCATATATTTCAATGACACTTCCTCAAACATTCATCTACTAATTATAATACAACATCAGGCATCTAACCAATATTTCATCATTATACAGTAAGCAAATAAAAACCATTCACATAAACATTCACAACATTAATCACCCATTTAAACCCAAGGGATAACGTGGAAACCCATCTGGGAAAAACCACCATGGTGATCTTCATCTGGCATGAGAAAAGGATATATCACCTTACAATATGCATGATGCAGACTGATCTTATGATATGTCTTTATGACTCAGACTTCTAGTTCTCATGCTCTCTGGTTTGTTCTTCTAACCTACTCCTACTCCTAGTGGTTTGCGCACACAATAGCCAGATCCACGGCTCAACAGCCTCCTCTCACTACAAGACTCTTCTTCTAATCTCTACGAAATTATAGCCAAATGGAATCCTTCACTATGGACCGCCAATGAATAGCCAAAACAATAACTCTTCATCATTACCCAACGATCCACCATTGATCAACCAGTACCTAACTAAGGACCAACAATGACCAACCCTCTAACTATTTAATCCCTCCTATTTATATTAATTTACATGACCATGGAGGATTGACTACATATAGGTAGTTTGTTAACTGTCACCATTAGCCACCCCTCAAGCTATAGCTGTGGTGTTCACGACTTGACATGAGGCACTATCATCCTGACTTACAAATATACCCTCATACGTTCATTGATGCAAGCTTATGCCGCCTTAAGCAGCCACGATCTGCACCTTTCATTTTCCGGTTGTTATCACCTACACACCCATGCACTCATTTTTCCTTTGTCACGTGCATCTCCATTCTTCCTGCGTTGGTCCTTTGCTTCCTTCTCAACCTTCCTTTCTTTCTGTCGCGTGCGTGGCGCACCTTCTTTTGCTTGCGCACCACTTCTTCCATGTGCTCCTTTCCTAGGCCAATAGGCTTCCATCGCTTTGTTTATATCTAATGGGTCTTGTAGTCCTAATCCCCCAACTTCTTTGGGTTTCATATTGTTTTCCAATCCCCCAGTGGCCACTTTTTGTGTCCGTTTGTTCCCTCGCACAAGAGTTTTCTTTGGATATTCTTTATCTATTTTATCACTGATTTTGATGCAGCCATACATAAAAGAGATAGAAGGGCATAGCTTGTAGGACAGATTTTACCAGGATGAGTCTTCTTGGGAAGTTAAGGGCTCTGAAAGTCCAATGACTCAGCTTTTGCTTAATTTTGTCCAGAAGTTCCTTCCACGAAATTTTCCTTATAGTGGATTCAGCTAATGGTGCCCCTAAATATTTTAGAGGGAAGCCCTTTTTTTGAGAACTTCATAATTCTGAGGATATTTTTTAAGTGATTTTCGGAGTGTTGAATAAGTAGACTTGGGATTTGTCCTTATTAATTTCAAGTCCACTAGCCTCAAGGAAGGTATCAAGCCCCTCTTTTAAACCATGGACCTCCTGTACAGTAGAAGTTCCCATAAGCATCCTGTCATCCACAAACCATTGATGAGTTTGTGGTTCTAGATCAGCATTAAGGGAGATCCATCTGAGCTTGTTCTCATTGAGCAAATTCTTGAGCATTCTGCCCAATCCCTCGGCTACAATAATGAATAGGAAGGGAGATAGAGGATCGCCCTGTCTCATTTCTCTTGAAACTTGGAAGGGTGGGGAGGGAGTCTCATTGACCAATATAGAGAAGAAGGCTGATGAAACCATTTTCATAACCCATTCGATCCATTGATCAAAGAAATCGAAATCCCATAGGATACCTACTAAGAATTTCCAATTAAGTTTATCATAAGCTTTCGACAAATCCAGTTTCAGAAGCATACCTCAGACTTTCCTAATTTTTAACGAGTGAATGGTTTCATGAACGAGAATGATACCATCCAGAATCTGTTGTCCTTTGATGAATCCCTCCTTTCAGTCAAAATTAGGATGGGGAGAAAGGGTTGGAGCCTATTGGAAATAACCTTTGAGATAATTTTATAAATGACATTAAACAAGGCGATCGGTCTTAGTTTTCCAGGGTCCTTTGTGCCATTTTCTTTAGGACTAAGCACCAGGAAGGTTGCATTAAGAGATTTCAAAATACTACTAGTATTCCTTTGTCATTTGCCATTTGTTTGACATCTTCTTCAACTTTTTCCATCTCAATTGGTTTCAAAAGCATGAAGTTGTGCTCTTTCGTAATGACCTATGGAATGTGCCACATCACCTCCCTCTAAACAGCATCCAAGTCCCAATCTGGTTCCTAAAGGAGATTGGTGAAGAAGGTATTCAAAGTGAGTTCCAATTCCTCCCGAGTCTCGACAATGGTCCCTTCCTCTGTTTTCATTCTCGCCATGTGGTTTCCCTGGCGATGTTAGATGGAAGCTTTGTGAAAAAATCTTGTGTTACGTTCACCTTCTTGGAGCCACTTAACTCTGGATTTCTAATTCCATAATACTTCCTCATGTTGTTCTCTTAGACTAAATTATTGTATCACTATTTTTTCTTGTGTACGTATTTCATCTGAGAAACCACTCTGCATACCTTTTATTTGTACCTCTTGGATTTTGCTATCCAAATCCTTTTTAGCTTGAAAAATGTTTCCAAAGGATTCCTTATTCCATTTATTGATTTTGTTTTTTAAGAGTTTGAGATTTTGTTGAAACTGGTACATCCTGGTTCCTCTGATGGGTGGCATTTCCTCCCACCATTCTTTGAGCTTCTCTGGGAAATTAGCCTGAAGAAGCCATAATTTCTCAAGTCGGAAGGGTCTTCCAAGGTTCACCCCAACACTTTCCCAATCCAAATCTATAGGCTAGTGATCTGAGCCAGCTGATGGAAGTAATACCACACTCAATTCTCCCCCTGCCTTCATAATGGATTCATAGACCAAAAACCAATCTAGCCGATAAGTTATTCCTCTATCTCTTGTTGTTTTGTTGTTCCAAGTAAAGGTACCATTGGTCGTTCTAACATCAACCAGTTCTAGGTTTGCAATAAATTCATTAAAATATTCGCTAATGGAATTTAACTTCTATATCCCACATTTTTTCTCGTCAAGATTCCTGACCAAATTGAAGTCCCCACCAAGGATCCAAGGTTTTCCTCCCAACACCAACTTGATCATCCCTAGCGATTCCAGAAATTTCACATCTTGCTCGGCCTGAGGAGGCCCGTAAACATTGGTCATGAACCCCTGGGTGCTTGTGCCTAAGATTTGGAATGATGCCAAAAGGGAGAACTCCATTGTGGTGAATTCAGAGAGGGCCACCTCTCTTAGGTTCCACAAAATCCCTATTCCCCATATCGCTCCTTTCTCATCAACAATAATAGCTTCGCTCCCCCGCCAGACTTTGCCCCCTATAACTTTAAGTTCAGCTTTCGAGCATTTTGTTTCTTATAAAAAGATGATGCCTGGCTTTTCCATTCCAATCGTTCTTCTTAGAATATGAATCTTCAAGACACTATTACAACCTCTTATATTCCAGGATGTAATACGCGTTGGAAACTATTTGGCTACAGGAGAAAGGGCCGCATCAATGGTGGGATATTGCCCTGATGCTACAAGTTTATCGCCAACTATTTGGATTCTTTGGACATTCTTGTGCCTTCCTCTTTTTTCTTTTTACCATCTGGGTCCTTGAGAGATTTAGATGTTATTCCAAGAATCTTCATAGTTTTTGCCTTGATTATCTCCTTTTCTAGCAGAGAGACTTGTTGTGGAGAGATCTGTTCTGGTACCTTTTTAGAGCATGCTACTTCCAGTCCTTCCAGATCAAGATCTCCTATCTCCATTTCCTCTCCATTAGTTTTAGGTACCATATTATCAGTCTTGTTTGTCCCCTAAGTCTCCTCCTAGGTCGAGATCTTCATGCTAGGTTCTGTCATCGGATCTTGTTGTTCTTTAGTCTCGTCGCTTTGCTGGTTATTACTCATCTTTACTTCTTGGAGGGCTTCAAACCTATTTTGAGTTTGAACTTTTTTTGTGGATCTCAGGTCCCGTTGTTTTCTTAGCTGATCTTTTCTTATTAGGGATTCTGGTAAATCCTTCAGCGTCTTGATTTTCTTGATCTTTCTTTCCTCCAGGTTTTTTATTCTATGGATAGTCTCTGAACAGATGTCCATGCTCATGGAATCTTCTACATCTGAAGGGTATCTGCTCATATTCTATCGCTTCGAATGAGTCTTCATCATCCCATGTTAATTCAATTCCATCTGGAAGATCCTGTGATATGTCTAGGTAGATGCATATTCAGGCATATGATGTATAGCGCTTTTGTCTAGTTTGCTCTGATACTTTTACAAATTTCCCCAGAGTATTTCCAATATCTATCAGTATTTCTTCCTTGTATTTCTAATTTGGTAGGGAGTACATTTTGATCCATATCGGGGCTATCGTTAGATTTTCTTTATCTGAATTGAACCATTCTTTCCATGGCCTCAGGAAAAGACCTGTGGAATTGAATAAATATGGCCCGTTCTCAAATATTCTGGTTCTATCCTCTTCATTAAAGAATATGATCATGAAGAAGCCTTTTCCCCCATTTGCATATCATAATTCCCTTGAGGTTTCCAAGTAGTGTTTATCCACCACACTAGAGTCTTGTCTGTGGGCCAGATCCCTACAAATTTACCTATGAGTGCATGCTTTTTCATGTATTGAATGTATTCCCTTACCCGTTCAGAATTAATTTGTAGCTTCGGCACTGTCTTCGATTTTGGGACACATTTCCCTGACTTTCTGGTCTCTTCTTTCACACAGCCTTCTTTATTGGTCCTACTCATTCCTTCTCCACCCTTCCCCGGATGGATTTTGGATGCTTGCAGCTTTTCTTTTCATTTATCAATTTACATATCTAAGCTCAGAACAGGCGGCATTTCCCCAACATCTATGTGCTCACTCATCCCAGGACCCGTCCCCCCAGACAGAGGTACAAGCTTCATCCTTTGGAAGAACCCTCGAAAACTATCAAACCATGTAGGTTCAATTCATCGTGATGCCTCCCGCCTCTCTCGATCACACAACCCCCAAAATTGTACAAAAACATCTACACCTATATTAACTATGCTTCTTGAGCCTAAATAAAATCCCTAAGAAACTCTAAACATACCCCACACAGTAAATTCATAACACTCTAGAACAACCCATACATGCATATAGCGTCCAACATTAATTTGTAAAATCATTGTGTCAAGAGGCACTTTACATAGACCACATAGGTGAGATGTGATAAGATCATAAGCCAACAAATATCTATCATAACTTGCTATCTACCAAGTGTCGAAGGGGATAATAAAAAATGGCAAAAATTAAATGTTAATTTTGATCACTTTCATAAAATAAAATGTCATGTAAATTAAGTAAAAAAAAGTAGTGAATTACTTAAGAAAAAAATACCTTCCATCTATTTGGGTATCCCCTAAAACTCTATATATTTAAAGGATAAGGAAAAACAAAACTTATATTTGCAATTGCCTCTCAAGGTACGATCCCAAATTCAAGCTTTGAGGAAATAATAGTACAATCAAAGGCTTTGTAATCAATCCAAATAGCCCAGGACATTAGAATTATTGTAATTAGCATTTTTGTGTGATGTTATATTTTATTTATCTAGAAGGAATTCATGTCCACAAACAATGTAAAATTAGTGCATATCTCCCTATCATCAATGAGTGCATAACCCCACACACCTCCGATTGATCCAAGAATGAAGTGCATTATTGGATCTAATCGTCGACAATCGAAAAAAATATTCACTGGGATCCATGACCTTTGCACAAAGCACCATACTCTATAATTATCATAACTTGGTTGAACACACTAAATGTGGCAATTCAACATCCAAATACACCACCTCAACAAATATTTATCCCCAGTAGTGGCCTATGGACCGATAGATGGATTATGAGCGCCAAAACAAATGTTACGGTCTAATACCATTGCTTTTCACATCAAGCCATGGGACATGTATCAAGAACCATCCTTGGTAGTTTAAACCTAAAAATATGAACAATATCACACTTAAAAGCCAAAATTCCTTATGGAGGGCATGTATGTTAGTTTGCGGCCCCAAATGGACCATGATATCCTTATGAAAATGTGTAATGTGATATTTTATATGTGGACCTATATTGAGGAATGGTCCTTTAGAACCATCCTTAGTTTGTTCATCCTCAAAATGATGACTATATATCACATATATATGCTAAATATTTCTAACAAAAGCTCTATGTGGTGGCCTAGAAGACCGTGCATGGACCATGAGACCTCTATAGAATTGGTAAAGACTAAAACCCTTAATTTAAATATTGGTTCATAACAACCATCCATAATGTAACAAATCTTTGTAGATATGGACACCACATAGAGCATTGATCGTAATGAGGCCCATGCATGTATAACATGACATACCACAAACGCGATGGTTTATATCAACCATGGAAATGAAAAATATTACAGAACAAGGGAATCCCAAATTAATATGCAGTATTGAAAAGCCGATGGGTAAAACCCTATGATTGAAATGCATTGGTGCAAAGAGTCTCCACTCTCTCCTTCCCCCCAAGAGATGGCATTCACTCAGTAGGAAAGCTAGGCCTGTTAACTCAACGAGTTATATGCGATAGAAGAAATTGCATAAGAATTACATACATGAGAATTGAAACTATTTTACATTAACAATGAGGAAGAATATGAATAGAGAATTCACATACATATACATTCCAATTGACAAAAAAATATTATCTTAGTAAGTAATTTAAGAATAAAAAACCCTACAATTCGTTACAATTCTTAGAACAAAATATGCATTTACTCATGCATGTACATTTACACCAGAAAAATCCACAGAGGAAAACTATAACTATAACTCTCTCTCTCTCTCTCTCTCTCTCTCTCTCTCTCTCTCTCTCTCTCTCTCTCTCTCTATATATATATATATATATATATATATATTGAATAAGCGATTGTAATATCTCTGTAGTTAGTCTCTTACATAACGTTCTTTGAGAGCGACTCGACAAAAAAAAAATCTTATTATAAAACCCTTCACAGGTGCAATCAAGTTAGTGTATCTTAACGAGGTCACAGATTGAAGCCAAAAGAGTAAATAATATATTTACTAACGAGGTATCACATATTATTTTAAATAAAGGAGTAGTATCTAGGGGAGCTATTAAGGTAACCCTGTAATCATAACAAACAAACAAATATATGCTCGCCTACCCATGTATAACATGAGGTGACATAGAGTGAGACGAGGGTTTATATGAACCCTGGAAATTAAAAGTATTACATAGCAAGGGAATTAATTAATATGTGTTATGTGCATTGATCAGAAAGCGGATGGGTAAAACCATATAATTGAAATGCATTGGTGCAAAGAGTCTCTACTCTCGTCTTTCTCCCACGAGATGGCATTCACTTAGTAGGAAACCTAGGTCGGTTAACTCAACGAGTTATAGTCAGTAGAAGAAATTACATAAGAATTATATACATGCAAAGTGAAATTACTGTACATTAACAATACACAATACCTGAATAGTGAATTCACATATATATATACATTCCAATTGACAAAAAATATTATCTTACCAAGTAATTTAAGAATGAAGAACCTCAATAGGTCAACATAAACATTCATTACAATGTTGAGAACAAAATATATTATGAAACTTAGAGAGCAGCATTTGAACACCAAATTAGAAAGAATTCTGGATTGGCATTAAACAAGCCTGAAGGAAAAAGCAAAGTAATATACAGGTTATGTTGAGACTTCCCATCACATGGACTTCACGTGGGTCACAACCAATGATTCTCATGGCATCAGCATCAAATCAAATCTAACTACTGCTAACAATATGCATTTTACTCATGCCATGTACATTTTACACC
>LPNX010023539.1:46847-102115 GCA_001517045.1 Pseudotsuga menziesii | reverse complement strand
ATGTATATATATATTGTTTTCCTATGTGGATTTCTTTTACGTGAGAGCATTTCTTAGTTATTGAAACTCTCATTATCATGCCTCAGCATGTCATATACATGCCTACCTGTTTTCTTTGGAGTTATCAACCCTGTGTTATGTAATATGGTAAACCATAGATGATTGGGCATTTCCTCCATTTTCTTAGTATACCTATTTTTCATCACTCTTTACAGTATGATAAACACAACAATTTTTTATGAAATTTTAGACATGTAGCATTTTTTTGGAGATTCTAAATATGTAATTTTTTTAAATACTATTATTTTCTATTTTGTTCCTAATTTTCTTGTCTCGTGACTTCCTAACTCAAAAAACACATTGTTAGTGTTTCTTTCATAACTTTATGTTGCACTACTAGACAGTGACATGTACATGCTATAAAATCCCCATTTAGGAATCATTACATTAAGACCCTCAAAAGGTGCACCCACACTTGACTTGCCATTTTCAAGGTTTGATCACTTAGATAATAAAAAATAATAATAATAATTTTGGAAAAATAGTGTTGCACTAGTGCTACTTGTTCTCTACATGTCAACCAATTTTTGTAGTTGTAAATCATCATTTTGGCACTTTAAAGACTTCACCCACAAAATCATATACCTTATCATTTGTAAAAAAGTAAAATGTGGCTCTTAGAAAAGAAAAAAATTGACATAGTTATGTAAATTTTCAATAGATAAAATTTATATATTTGGAAACGTGATTCAATTTCATACATTTCATCTTTTTTACTCAATGCAAGATATTTTGTGTAAGTATCTAAAAAATATCCAAGTAATTTGAGGGATTCCATATTTTTTAATTTTCTATAATGGACCAAAAGTCACCCTCATTAACTTACTCTCACACATCAAATTTACCCCAAATTTATCTCTAATATCTATAAAATTTGATCCTCACTATGCCTTGGCATATGCTATCTTAGGCCTAGGATATCTCATGGACTAACATATGAGTACCTAAAAGTTCTAAGAATGAAATCCTATCGACTTTTTAGACAATAGACTAAAGATCTGTATCTTTATCGAACATATATCCAACTCCAATTTGATTAAATGGATAAAATTAGTTTTCATTATAAAGAAAAGGTAACAAAGATAGAATACGAGCTCGTTTAATAGAGTTAGTCATTAGACGTTGTTGTTTTGAGGTTAATTTGTTCACTCGACCGGATAATATTTTTCCTTGCTCGCTAATAAATCGACTAATGAGGCTCATATTTTTATAATCGATCCGATCTCCTGACCCAATTGGTGACAAATGTCTACATGAGTACCTAGAAGGTGCAAGGTAGGGGTTTGGATGGGCGTGGTTAGTGTATTAATGAGGACACTGTTGTCCTAGAGAATTAATATTGAAACTACAACCTGAAAGAAAACTCGATCTCTAACCTTAGAGATGCAATTACCAAACTTGTGGGTGATTGTGTGACAATAGAGAGTTGTTATGTTCACTATTCTATGGTTGGATGGATTGGGATCTCCCTAGCAATAGTTACGGAGAAAGATTGGAAGTGAAAAAATGATAAGTCTCTCAAAAATTTATTTACTTAAGAATCATGTTTATGTTTAGCATGAAATAATTTTATGTTTTGCGTGAAATAACAAGAATCATTTTTCTGTTTTACATGAAATAACAAGATAGAAAATCATAAAAAATAATTACATAGAGGAAACTCACCTGCTTCATCTCACTTCTTATCAGGATTTGGCTGATGATGAAAGACTAAGCTTGCACATCTTGCCTTAACAAGATAAAAAATCATAAAAAATAGTTATAAAGGGCAAACTCGCCTATTTCATCTCACTTCTGATCAGGATTTGGCTAATGATGAAAGACTAAGCTTGCATATTTCCTTGGAGATGAATGCTTTTTGAAGACCTTATCCATCTCATCACAATAATGTACTCCTCTTGGAGTCCAATTCCATTTGTGGTGTGTCCATCCTCTGCATCCAACCCTTTATTTGGTCCATAAGGGTTGTCAGGCTAGAACCCTACTCAAACTCCATAAATAACTTGGGGCATATGAGAGCACTTAGCTCCGTCGAATGTCTTGCACTCTATTAGCTTCAGTTAAACCATGTCAGACAGAGAATCCAAACCAGAGAGCATGAGGAGATGACACATTGCTGAGAAGCAGAAGAACACCAAAGAAAGAGACCACAAGGCATTCCCATGCACACCACAAAGCAAGATTTAAGTACCAGTAACACCTCTTTCCGTAATTATCCTGTGGACACCTTCATAGAATGAACGAGAGAAGCAACAAAGTTTTTAGCATTGCATCCACAACCATAGGCTGGAGATATTTCATGTAGTACTTCCACTCAAGAATATATGACATTTCACTACTGACTATAATGGCACGGTCACCTGCTGCTAGAGTTAGTCTCCACTTTGGTCTTTCCCATGAAATGACATTCACTTAGTAGGAAATCTAGGCAGGTTAACTCAACAAGTTATAGGCAGTATAAGAAATTACATAAGAATTATATACATGCGAAGTGAAACTATTCACTACTGTACATTAACAAATACATAATACAGGACAATACACAATGCACATATATATACACATTCCATGACAAAAAAATATTATCTTACCAAGTAATTTAAGAATGAAGAACCCTAATAGGTCAACATAAACATTCACTAAGAATGAAGAACCTAATAAGTCGACATAAACATTCATTACAATGTTGAGCACAAAATTTATTATGAAACTTACAAAAATATATTATGAAACTTACAGAGCCGCAGCGGAACACCAAATCAGGAGAAATTCTGGATTGACATTAAACAAGCCCCAAGGCAAAAACAAAATAAGATACAAGTTAAGTTGAGACTACCCATCACATGGTCTCAGATACAAGTTAAGTTGAGACTTCCCATCACATGGTCTTTACTCATGCCATGTACATTTACACAGGAAAACCAGCGTGCGGTTTCAACTGAGTTTGAGCGCACTGCACCATTCTTTGAATAGACTTTAAATTAATAAAATTTATTTATAATATTAATTATTTTTTCTAAAAAAAATAATTATGTTTTGAATACTAATATACTTTAAATTTATGCAATACTTGATAATCATATTAACATTATCCTAGATCTTCACTTTAAGTTATATTTAGGATAGTATTAAAATGTATGTAATCTCTAGGTTTGAAACAATTTAATGTTTGCATTTAGGATAGTATTGCAAAGTTTTAAATAAGGGTTTTTAAATTAAAGGACTATGAAAATATAATTTAAATTTAAATCAAAATATAATTTAAATTTAAAGTAGGATTTGATCCCTTTGGGCTTTTCATAGAGCCTAAGATTTGAATCTAGAGTGGTACACAATTTTAAATGTAAACATGGATATAAAAACATAGTATATATAAATATATAAGTTTTACAACTAGTTGTGCATAATTTTAGTGTTAAAGTAGATATAAATACATAAAAGTAAATGTGAAGATTTAAATATTACAATGGTTATAAAAATATATATATAAATAAATAATAAATATAAAGATTCAAATATTAACAATGTACCAATTCTTTCATATTAATGATACTCTCCCTAATAATAAATGTCAACGATTCAAATATTACGCCATATTACACCTAATAATAAATGCACTAATGATTCAAATATTACAATGTATCACTTATAAATGCATTGATATTAATGATCCTCTTTTTTATAATATTATTCATATTAATGATATTGGATTTATTTATATTAAATGACTATAATAAATCAACTACTTATTAATTAAAAGAATTTCAATTTACTATAACAAATTAACCACTTATTAATTGAAAGAATTTCAACTATTTATATTAAAAAAAAAAAAAATTAACCTTAAACTCCTAACTTTATATTTTCTATCTTTTATTAATTTATAGAACATTAATTAAACAAAGTGTTAATGTTCTCTTATATTTTCTTAGGATGGACCCCAATTAAATATATTCAAAAGAAATAGTTGGATACACCTGGTCCTAGACACCTCCAAGATTAATGATGTGCTAAATTATTTTTAAAATGTCAATTGTTTCACCACTTTGGCTCTCAAAATGGGACAACACCAAATACAAATAAAAGAGAAAGACAACTAAAAACATTCTTGAAAAGGCAAGGTCTATAAGAATTTATAAAACATTAATTAAACAAAGTGTTAATGTTATCTTACATTTTCTTCAACAAAAAGGAGCGACCCCAATTAAATATATTCAAAAGAAATAGGTGGATACACCTTGTCCAAGACACCTCCAAGATTAATGATGTGCTAAATTATTTTAAGAATGTCAATTGTTTCACCAATTTGGATCTCAAATTGGGACAACACCAAGTACAAATAAAAGAGAAAGACACATAAAAACATTCTTGAAAAGGCAAGGTCTATAAGAACTATTCTTAACGCATTGTGGTTTATGTAATGGAGTAGCTACATTTATGTGTTTGATGAATGAGGTATTGTATAGCATTCTAATTCATTTGTAATATTGTTCTTGGATAATATATTCATTTATATCTCTTTACGGGCCTTGAGCATATCTCACATCTCATGTAGGTGTTAGGGAGTTTGAAAAAGAATCAACTATTGAAAAACTTTTAGAAGTATGAATTTTCTATGCAATCTTTAGAGTATTTAAGATATGTAATTGGTGGAAGAAAAGTTAGGATTAATCTTATCATTCTAATTCATTTGTAATATTGTTCTTGGATAATATATTAATTTATATCTCTTTATGGGCCTTGACCATATCTCACATCTCATGTAAGTGTTAGGGAGTTTGAAAAAGAATCAACTATTGAAAAACTTTTAAAAATATGAGTTTTCTATGCAATCTTTAGAGTATTTAGGATATTGCGAAGATTTGGCAAAACACTTAGAGCTATGAAAGACACCTACATAGACTCATTTGCTCATAAAGAAAGGGAAAATAATGTAGACCTCAATAGACAGGAACATTCTTTAGTGTTTATAGCTTTCACTTGTGCTTTGAAGAGAACCAATCCTAATAACAATAGAATTCAACGCCATGGGAAAAATCAATCCACATTTTTTTTGTCTTTGCTACACTGAGTAAAATGTTATTCTCGAGTATTTTTAACATCTAGTTTTTTCAACAAGGTGATAAACTCTATCAAGAAAAAATATTATCGATTTTGATGCAAGATCAAAATATGTACACAATGAAGAGAGTCGAGAGTGATCATGTTATTTGTGGCTCATAATATAACAAGGAGTCTTGAACTTATATGGAACATTGTTGTTGAGGACTAGATGAAAACTTTGTCAATGGAAGGAAATGGATTCATAGTAAGTCCTTGTGATGGAGAAGTGTTAAAGATAATACCCACTTCTTATGGGATGAGTGGATGGATGTGTGACACTTAGGAATGAGTTAGTGAATGACTTATGTCCTTTAATGTTTCAATCTCCTATGTATGAGAACTAAATAAAGGAACATTACATTATAAATATAGTCCATTATGTGTTTTTTAATACACCAAATTAAATTCTTGTTTTAATAATGAAATTGCATTGTTATTTTCTCCAATCCTTTACCAATGTTTGTTTTTCTATTTATCAAGTTATTATGTATTTAATAACTGAGTTGTTTTAGGAATTTATTTGGAAAGGATTCCTATAAATTATGTTTATATCTCTTAAACATATTCCTTCTATCCTTGGAATGAATGAGTGTTGGGTTTCCTTGTACGCATAGTGTTTCTCATTGTCATAAATGCGTTCCAACATTGTAAGATAATTGGTTAAAATTTTTAATCATCAAGTCAACTAATGTAGAAAATATAGTTGATTGCCTTCAAAGCTGGTAAAAGCAAACAATATTTCCCTCTCTATATAGCCAAGTTTAAACTCATAGTTATGCCCAACACATACAACTTTGTAAGAATGGAGAATATTTCATTCTATGTAAAGAAAATTTTAGACTAACACCATACAAGCGTTGAAGATTCTCTAATAAAGCACAAAATTTAACCAAGAAATGAAAACCAATGCTATATATATATATATTCATTATGCACTTGTCCATTGGGCATAGCTTGGGTGGTTGGGAGATTTGGTTGTTGCACTCCCCATCCGGATTCGAATCTCGTTGAGGAAATTTGTTCCTTGGGAGCTATTGTATGTAATGAAATATTAGGTTGGTGAGTCGTTTATCATGATTAATCATGCCCAAGATCATGTATACTTGCCTAGCGAGTATAAGATATTTTCCCAAGTGGACGTAGCCATGGTGTAAAATTAGGCTTCCATGGTGAACCACTTTTAAAATATATATATATATATATATTCTTTCTGCACTTATGCTATACTTTGTATCATAATTTTATATCCAACTAAAATTTGACAAATATACATTAGTGCACATATATACATCATAAAATGCCATATTAACATCCAATCAAAATGATCTATTTAAATAAGGTTTGAACATCAATCGTTATACACAGTAAACTTCAAACAAATGTTTGATCCACAATATTGCATTTACTCATCCATATTTCTAGACAATTGTTCATGGTCTTGGACAAGAAGTTCTCCTATTAACTAATAGCTTATTGTCATTCTTCCTAGAGCATCCTTTTTCTCGCAAAAGCAGGTAGTAGTGTTGGGGGATATTGCCACCTCGCGAATCTTATTAACATCAATACATTATTTCTAAATAAGTAAAATGTTTGTGTGTGTGTGTGTGTGTGTGTTGTGGTTCACAAACCCCCATTACGGCTACTACGTCCATGGGAATAAATCGCAAGGGGCCAAACCTAAGGGCGTACACCCCATTCACTCTGATTATGGGGCTAACTCGATGGGGACATAAAGTGAGGCCCTTATATAGAAATTTATATCCACCCAAGGATTTGACCCCATATGCACACCTTCATAAACATTAGCAATTACATCGTCGCATAGAAGGGGTCACTTATCCCACAAACAAGGGAGTCTCATATAACAACTTGGTGTCTAGCTTAGTTGTGGCCTCCAAAATAGATTTTATTATTGTTGTTGTTGTTGTTTTTGTTCTATTGTTATTATTATTATTATTATTATTTTAAGGTCATAGCCAAGGAAGACACCACTTTAGTGTATGAGACCCCCTTGTTTGTGGGGTCTCATAGACCAAATTGGTGTATGGCTTGGTTGTAACCTTAAAAATAGAACCAGTATAGATCCATCTTAACTATGGCTCTACCAAGCTCCAAGAGGGATCAATTTCTCTTGAGGTGCAAACCCTTTTTAATTTACAGAAATGTCTAATAAGTATTCATACTTGGGAGGGAAATTGCCAACTTTCTTAAGTAATTTCAAATAGGGTAAATATTAGTAGAAGAATGAGTTGAGAAACATTAATAATCATATAATCAAATTCTTTTCCAAAAATTTCTTTACTTGTCTTTCTTTAAAACTAATAATGAATATTAAGAGCACGTAATGAGTAAAATAATCCACATAAAATTTTAAAATCTAGATTTAGAGAATAAATTGGGATTTGAAAAACATTTTACCATCAAATGAAGATTTTAAACATTTATCCAAATGTTTTTGAGAAATGACTTGTTTTTCTCTATAACTAAAAATGAGCATTTATATGTTAGGGTTAACCTTGACTTTCGGAGGAGAAAAGATGTAAGTGGTTTAAGGCACATGGTTTTACTGGTCGTGGTTTCTTGCTTGTTGTATTTGCAATTAAAGAGCGTTATAAATATGGTTGTAATATTCCATTGTAATGGAAACCTTGGTCGACCAATAATAAATCTATTATTGAAGGTTGGCTTTTCCCTACATTTTTTCTTTTTACTACTCAATTGGTAAGATTGTGAGTATGCCCTAATATGGTTGTATATTTATATGAGTATAATATTTTTTATTTTTTATTTTTTAATTATAAGCTGACATGTTATAAGTTGTTTTATTTTTTACTTTTTATTATTATTATTTTTATTGAGCCAACATGTGCCACCTAAACTTAGAAATAATAATAATAATAATTATTATTATTATTTTAAGGTCACAACCAAGGAAGACACCAATTTGGTATATGAGCCCCCTTTGTTTGTGGGACAAGGGTCCACCTTTACACAAAGATTTAACTACTAAAGTCTACAGAGGTGTGGATACCCAACCCTTGTCTGATTTGAACCTATGACCTCTCAAAATAAAACACGTGTTCTTAAAGGTTAGATCCACTCAAGCAATACATAGAAACCCATAATAATCCATAAAACACACAAATTTAAAAGAAAATTTATAAAAAATAATACATAAACACTACACCCATTTTAAATTATTATTTTAAATATTTGTAATTAATAAAAAAATTATTAAATATTCAAATAAAAATCAATATAAAATATAATTACTTAAAAAAGATGGATTTATAAATAACAGTCAACCTCTCTTAACAAAGGGAGATTTAAAAACAACACAAAAATCCAAAACAATAATATAAGACACATAAATCTCAAACAAAATTGATATGAAATCATGTGGATATATGAAGACTAAGAGTTAAACCCACTTACATCCAAACAAGATTCACTACATAGCAACATTTCCTTGCCATTAGTCCTTGTTTTTTATTGGCTAAAGAAGCAACTTTTTGGTGAGTATGGGAAAAACTTGTGTTTAGAGATGTGACAGTTGAATCTATTAGAAACCTCTATGGTAGAAAAATGTATTTGAACTATCATAGAAAAATTTACTTGAACTATTAGTAATGTTACTATAAGTTAACATCATGATACTAGTAATAATTATGATAATAAAGACGCTAACCTGGGGTTAGGGGTGAAGATGGTCATGTTATCGACCCTGAAACAAGTTTTAGAGCTATTGGTTTATTTCTTGGTTTAACAACATTGTCAACCTAACAATTTTTGGCAACACAGTGATGTGCCTATGCTCAAAATGATGGTGAAATAACTTGAATATTTAAATCACAAAGTTAACTTAGGATTTTCATAGGTTAAAAGTTCACGTGTATATTTTTGGTCCAATGAAACAACAAAAGAATGTGTTTAGCAACCTTTACTTCCTAAAGAATATCTCCAAAAGTCAAGACATGATCATTTATTTGATGGTTATGTTTGAACATTGATTTGCCCTTTACATGGAGCCTTCTTGATTCAACTAACTTAGAAAATTAGGCTTCAAACAATAAACTCAAGGGAGAATAAATAAAATACAACCTTTACTTCCTAAAGAATATCTCCTAAAGTCAAGACATGATCATTTATTTGATGGTTATGTTTGAACTTTGATTTTCCCTTTACATGGAGCTTTCTTGATTCAAATAACTTAGAAAATTAGGCTTCAATATGTTAATGACAAAATATCTCAATAATAATAGTTTGGAAAGCTACACTAATTAATCTCCATAATATTAACTAAAAGATAATTCAAACATCCATAATTACAGAATAATAAATCGATAACCAAATATTATTATTAATTATATTAGCTTAAATAATAACCTTTGCATAATAGACCTAAATATGACCAATAAAGATATGTATGTTACCTAAGCAATGGAGAACACATATGTGTTTATGAATTTATGATATGATTATAACATCATGGGGTCTAAAATGGGCCTCCTAAAGAAAAAGAAAAAAAAAGCCACATCATACTACAAATATGCCATGTCAGGTTAAATCTAATGAAAGTCAACTTAAATCGTCTCATTAATGATATTTGAAAACTATATTGAGTTAATGTAGAGTTAAGAGATATTGGTTAAAAATATTAAGGAAATATTTAGATTCTTTTGCACACATAATAAATGATAGGAAACTTTTGAATTTTATATTATTATTTTTTAAAATGAATAGAACACTCCTTTTTATATATTTAATAAATGTAAAACTCAAATATATTCATTTATAATGAAAAATATAATTATAATAGTATTAAAAAAATAAAACAATCACTATTATTTTTTAATATAAATTTTATATTAATTCATATAAAAAATATTACATCACATAAAATAAAAACAATAAACTACTTATATTCATATTATTTTTTATATTAATATAAAAATAAATTTGTGGTTTAACGAGTAGGTAGGTAGGTAAGAGAGAAAAAAAGTAAAATCAAATTTTATTATAATTTTAGTAACATTAAAAATAGTTTTTATTTTTTATTTTGTTAGTATTTAAATATTTTATTTATCTTTGGATGAAATAATTAAATGCATTTATTTTTTAAATATTATTTAATAATATTAAAAATACTAAATGTATTTTATTTAGTATTTCAAGATAAGCCTATTTAAAATTAAATATTATTTAGATTTCCTTTTAAAAAAATGATTAATAAATGTTTTTAGTATTTCAAAATGCTTCCACTACAATTTTAATTAATGTGAAGGTTCTGTTTTAGAGGAGTTGGAAGTAGTGATCAAATAAAATATTCTATATTTATTATTTAAAGTTTATTTATCTTATTTCGAGGTGATCTTTTCAAGAACTTAACCAAGGTGAGGTTGATATGGAGTTAGCTATTGTCAAATAAAAATATGACACATAAGCATTATGTGTTCAACTCAACCATAATGGTTGACCAAATATATTGAAATTCTATTGGTTTAAAAATTCAACTCAATCCAGCTCATCCATGGCACAGTTTTTTATAAGGCCCATTTTAGACCACAAATTTCCTCTAATTTGAAGGGTGAAATAAAAGCATGTAATAGTGTTGTTGTGTGTAAACGAAAGTGTGGACTGATTTCAAATCTCTTCCAAGATATTCCACAGGATCACTTTAGTCATGCACTCTTGAGATAAAGATGAGTGTGAGAATTTGGCAATTTTTTTTTTTTTTTTTCCGTTTGAGTTGTTACCGAAAAAGGCAAAGGTTATTCACCTCAAAACACATTGTTTTGATGTCTTCATGATGCTAAACACCCTAATGGAATTGAGAACTGTGAGTTGCTCATATTTCTAAGGTGGAATAGTGACCAACCACTAAATTTGAGTAAAATGCATGCCACAAAAGATGATGCATTCTAGATAAACCTTAGTCCACGCTTCTGAAATATAACTTTTAACTATCATGATTATTCATGCCATTATCGTAAATTCCAAAGTTCAGCTCCCATGTCTACGCCCGATCGACGCTTTTCCCAAATCAATCCACCCTTCTTCTTGAGAGGGAGTACTGTTACCATTGAGCAAAGTGGAACACAATAGCAGTGACAACAAAAAATACATAATTTCAAAATTTGAATGGAAAATGGGTGATAAATGTGGCATTTTCAGAGAAAGCAGTACTGAATTCCAGAGAAACAATGGCGAGAAGGATGCCTCCAATACTTTTAGTGAAAGTGGGAAATATGCAAGTGAAGAATGGATGCTTCAAGTTTTCAAGCAAATGATGCTTTAGATTGTATATCAGATAGATGGGGTACCAATCATTCAGACAACGAAGCAGATTTTTTGGAGAATAGGTCACTTGTTAAATAGGCTGCCACCAATTCCAGTAAGAATTTGATGGACTGGACACATTATAGGGCCATGGCAGGTTGTTTTCATTATCCTCTTTTCCATTGAAAGAGTATGTCGGTTCTGTAAGTAAACAATGAGCTGCATTCCAATATTGAATTCAAACGAGATTGACCTAAAACACTTAATAAGTGCACTGCCACTAGTATCAAAATGAAAATCTTTAATTTTTCAATGCTTATTGTATCTTATGGATGGTTATCAGAGGGCATACAATGGATTCGATGATATGTTTATTTTGAAGTGAGAATCATTTTACAAGTGATCTCTTATCGTGCACATATGTTTATACTTGTTTTTCTTGAATGGAAGAGGTTTGGGTTAGCTCCAAAAAATTCAGCCATTGTCATTACAAATTTGATCTTGCTTAGATAAGTCCTTCCTCCTAATAAAAGTTGGGATATTTTTTGTGGATGTGTGATTTAAAATTGTGGATAGAACCCAAATGGATGCAACAAGTCATCTCTTTTCTTTTCGAGTGGAATGGTCAGCTAAGGTATCTAGATTTATAGAGATAACTACTGTATGGCTTGATCCCATGGTATATTTAGCTATATTTACATCATAATCCTAATTTCAATCAATGCATTTTCACTCCTTGTCCATTAGAACCTTCTTATGGTTTATCTTCTAACTAACTTGTTTGATGTTAGTTCAGAAATAGTGTGCAAGTCCCTGGTTTGGTTTCTCTTACACTGTGGCATCAACATTTTTGTTCCACGTTAATATACCTATCAATCTCTGTAAAGTCCATTATTTTATCCTCTTGAATGCTTTATTAAATGATTCATTTAGTCAAATATTCATAAAAAATAACCACCCATTAATATCCATCTTTCATATGAGGCATGTTCATATTTGAAAATTTTAGAGTGCAAACAACCAAATGGGCCCTAGCCACTAGAAAATATGATTGAGCCTCATGGAATAAGGATACTACAACTAATATGTAAACATATGGCCTGTAGTGAGCTCTTATTCCTCGTACATCTAACCAATGCAAGTAGAAATTTGAAATCGAGCATGGGAAGCTATCAACATTGTATGACTACATAGGACTGTAGATTTTATAGTCTCTCTTGAGCAAAAATAGAAGGATAAGGCTGAAACACATTGTCTCAAGATATTGTATACTATTTTTTTAATTTTGAATAAAATAATTGCAACTGATTAAATAATAACATAATTCTTTAATATATATTTTTTTTAACATGAACGGGTAATTTTATTAAAAATGAGATAATTGAGGGTCTTTTAGCCGTAACCAATCAACCTATTTACAATTTCTGGGAAGGCCTTGAACTTAAAAAATATTTACAAAAAGGGAGAGAATCACCCAGGTAAACAATATTCAGCTACTGTAGAATTACGGGATAGGATGGAAATAACTATCTTCCCCATTAATACTGAGAAAACCTTGAGGCAGAAGACATGCTTTGTTGGCCAGGTCATATGCAAGGTGATTTTGGTCCCAAAGGATGTGGAAAGAATCAACCTTTTCTAAGCCTTTCAATAAAATCTTAGTTCTCTACAAAATGATATTCAAGGCATAATTATTTATTATGTCAGCTGAATTTAAGGATTTTATCAAAATCTCTGAATCACCAAAGATTTACACTCACTTATATCCCTTCTTTAAAACCAGATGGCTTGCCAAGAGAAGGGCGTAGATTTCAGCCTGATTATTGGACATTGTTCCAAGTCCCCAGCTGAACCTGATAGAAGACAATCTGTCTGGTGAGTAGACCAATACCGCAGCTCCTGAGACTCTGGGATTTCCTTTGTAAGCACCGTCAAAGAAAATTACTGCTGAAGGAGATTTCATCCAAAAAAATTTAAAATCCTCATTACTCCCATGAAGCCTCCAAGAAGGAATGTTGATAGGTTTAGAATACTTCATTAAATTTCCCACATCTTGAATGCTAGAACTTCTCCATAAGGTAACAGGCAAAGAAGAGAGCGCGAATCCAGATAATTTAGCAAACAATGAAAGATATTTGATGGCCACGACTTGGGAAATTGGCCTTAGATCATGGAATATAGAGTTGTTTTGAGCTAACCATATTGTCCACCACATGATTTTTACAATTGAATGCCATCTCTTGTGCAAAATTGCAGCAAAAGATTTAGATGGTCGTCGATCGTGCCATGTCAGGTAAAAATCAAGGATTGTTTGCTATGGAGGAATCAAGATCTGAACCCCATGAAGAACTATGGAACAAACATTTTTTAAAAGACACAATCTACCAGAATATGGTCTGCTGTGTCCAAAGCTGCTTTGAAAAAACATCAACGAAATGGGCCATTGAAACCTCGTTTCTGAAGGTTTTCTCCTGTCAGTATTTTTTGGTGCAGAGATAACCAAGAAAATAAATTTACCTTCGGTAAACAACAAGAATACCAAACCATTTTCAAATCACCAGAGGAAGGAAAGAGGAATGAGTTGTATACAGAGCCTTGAATCCGTTGGCTGCTGAGTATAATCCATCGGGACCCCATCCCCAACAATCCTATTGAGAAAGGTGAATGGGAGGGAGAGCAGAGAACAACAATGATTTTTTAGAGTTAAAACAAGCAGGAAGGTCCGGCAGTGACCAACCTACCCAATTACCATCTATGTCCCAGGAACAAATATCTGCAAGACATAGCAGACCTTTGTTTTTTTCCCAGTTCCAAATATATGCAAGCTGGATGGCGTTGGAAAGAGGTGGTTTTCCAGTGGTTTAATCCTCCCAAAGATATATCTTCTTCCCATTTCTAGGGTTTTGATATAACTAAAGATTGAAAGATTCAAAACATTTTCTACAGGAATTCCAGATACCAGAGCCTGATGAAGTGTTAGCTGAAGTAATTTTCCCCAAAGATCTACCCTTTAGGTATTTCATCCTAAAAATCCTACTGACTGGGTGGTTTTTGTCCTTATAAAGCTGCCAAATTAGCCATCCCAGGATCACGAATTTGAAATCCTCCTTCTGAAAGGGGCCGCTTAATAACTTCCCAGCTGACTAGGTGCATCTTTGTTTGGCCACCTTTACCTCCACTCCATAGAAAATATCTCAATAATTTTGAAATCTGGCCCGAGATAGATTTTGGGGCTAACAACATGGTAGATTGGAAAATTGGAAATGATGAAAGGAATGACTCGATCAAAATTAATTTCCCAGCTTTAGTTAGCCACTGTCCACCCCAAAAAGAATTTTTTGCCTTTAAATTTGCCAACACCTCGAGCCATAAAGAGGGAGGGGACGAACCAAGAGTTAAAGGGAGTCCTAAATACTTTATCTTCTCCCACTTGAAAAAGCTAGGAAATCCCAAGAAATCTGCAATTCGGAGTATTACCGGAAATTCAACATTCCATCCATAGACAACACTTTTTGTTTTGTTAATCAATGCTCCTGAAATGTGGCAGAATTTATTGAGGGTAACGTGGAAGGCCTTAGAAATATTCATTGAGGCTCCTCCAAGAAAGAGAGAGTCATCTGCGAAAAAATCATGCTTAATTGGGTCCACACCCCTAACACTCTTAATCCCTGGAAGATACCCAGCTTCCTTTTCTACAATGAGTTTACGGCTGAGTGATTCCACCATCAAAATATATAGGAAAGGAGAGATCGATCAGAAACCTTGACATAGACCTCTAGTTTCTTTGAAAAAATTAGTGGGCCTACCATTAACTAAAGGTGCAATCCAAGGATTTTCAATGCAGGCTTTGATTAGGTTTACAAACTTGGGGAAAAAACCAAAGGATAGCAAAACCTCATAAAGGAAGGGGAGCTTTACTCAATCAAAAGCATTCTTCATGTCCATCTTTATTAACATACCTTTCTCATTTCTTTGAAAGCTTGAGTGGATGGCTTCTTAAACTTGAATGACATTATCTACTAGGTTCCTGCCTTTAACAAAACCCCCCTATAAGGGAGAGATCAACTTACCTAGCATGAGCTTAAATATGTTAACTATAGCTTGGATAGAATATTATTGGAAGCATTGCATAGCGAAATAGGATGAAATCTATCAAAGGAGGAAGGATTATCTTCCTTTGGAATGAGGGCTAAGAAAGTAGAGTTGGTGCACTCGCCAACTTTACCTTTTTTTTTGAAAGGAGGACCTTATACAGATCAGATCTGACTTGATAATGGGCCAGCAGACTTTGTAAAAGTGTATTGAAAAACCGTCCAATCCAGGAGCTTTATCAGACTCCATAGCCCAAATGACTTCAATAATTTCTTTTTTCGAAAAAGTTTTCATTAAATTAATGTTGTCCTCAAGGCTGACTAGAAAAGGGATGTTATCCAGAAATTCAGAAGACACCTCATCCCAATATAGACCATCTTCATGAAAGAATTGTTGAAAGTGGCTGCTAGCTCACTGTTTGAGAAGATCTTGCCCTTTGATGAGGACCCCATCACCAATAGAAATTTCTTAAATGTGGTTTCCAAAGAGGCTATTTCTACACTGGCAATGGAAGTAAGCAGAATTCTTATTCCCTGCCAACAGCCAAAGACTTCTAGATTTCAGCCTTAGTTATTCCTCCTCATGCCTAAAATATTTAGCAGATTTGAACTGAGGAAGTCGCTCCTGAGCTAGAAGAGAAGGGGAGATAACACAATTTTCCATGCCGATTTGAAGTTCATTTAACTTATCCATGCTTTCCTTTCTGCAGGTCGTTGGAGTAGAGAGAGGGGCTTTTACCCATTTCTTCAACGCGACTTTTTTTTTTCAATTTCTGTTCAGAAACATAACTAGGAGATCCAATGATGAATTGAGACCAGACCTGAGATACAATATCCAAAAACCCAGCTCGCTCAATCCAAATTTCGGCTAAACCTGAATGGAATTGGCCCTAAATTCTCTTCAAACTCAAACAATAGAGATATAGGGTGATGGTCTGACGTTATCTTAGGAAGAATTTTTGAAGAAATTATTTTACTGTCCATCAGAGTGCTATGAACAAGGAATCTATCAAGTCTGGCTAAGATACTAGCGACCCCCACCTTGTGATTTGACCATGTGAAATGCCCAGTCTTGGGCTTTAAATCGATCAAGACCCAATATCAAATCAAATATTCCACATAATCTTGCATGTGATCCTTGCCACGCAAGCCTCCTTTTTTTCATTTGGTGCTAAAGTAATATTCAAATCACCTGCTAAAACTATATTAACACATTGTAACTACAGCCCTCGGCCCTATACATATCAAAACATTTAAATAAGTAATACCAAAGCTACAACCCTATCAACACTATGCGAATAGCTATGAAATCCATTGGAGGGTTCCATCTAAAGATACGACCCTTCGCTTACACAACTTAAAAAAATAATATAAAACCCATCACAACCTATCAACGATATACCAACATCGACAATTTACAATCAAATGGATACACCCAATGTCAACTCTTATATTTTTAAATACACAGTATAACCATTAAAACAAAATAGTATTTACATAATCATGCACCCGAGGCCTTGCACCACTTTCCTGCTTCCCCCGCTGGATTAGAGTCAAGGCTTCCCTGATGCCATGCGCCATTTGTAACTTTTCCTACATGCCGCGTGCAACAAGAATACAAACCGTTAAAAAAGGATTGGCCACGAGGGGCCTCCCTTGGTGAATCTCAGACTCCTAGAGTAGTTCAATTTCTTTGGCTGCAATCTGGGCTTAAACCACTGTCAGGGTCTCGACCATATACTCCCCCCCCCCAAATTAAACATTAGAGGGGCTGAATTATCATCAACAGGTGGGGCACTAGTAGAAGAGATAGCTGAAGGCATATTCCGCCCCTTCACATCGTCGAACTTGCCATTGTTGAGCCATGATCTCATGGGGAAAATAGTTACGAGTGGCTTGAAAATAACTATAATCAAGTTCAATATCGAATAGGATGATCCAATGTTTATCCATGGGTAAATTTATAACCATTCCACTCTTATGGGTGATGTATCCTGCCATCATCCATTCTGATTGATGTTTCCATTTTGCACCCATCAGAGTGTCGAACTTATAGACCCAGAGCCCATTATTCTTTGCCAGATCCACCTTACCGTGTGAAAGATCAGCAGCCTTTTCCCCCATTGATGGTTGCCTTGTACGGGTTTCTTTGCTTTTAACAGTCCAATAGAAAAAGCTCGAAATTACCCCACCGATATTCCAAAAGGGAAAATTCCTCTTCATACTTGACTACCGCCAAGAGAGGCATCCTTATCTATGGTGTCTAGTCCCTGGATTAGGCCTACGTGCCACCTTCTGTCTATGTTTTCTTCGTACACTTACCACTAGCCCTAACCATATCGTCGTCATAGTTTCATTTAATGCCAAGTGGTGTAGTCATCTCCTCAAATCCTCCCATGTCTGCCACAGATATCGGGGGAGAATCATCATCATTCCCAATCATGTGTCTTTCTTCAGTCAGCTTGGCCATGACGTGGGTATCATGCAGGTGGATGGATGTGTCAGATAGCTTATTTGATGGGAGGGAATGATTGCACCTGGCCTTCATCGGGGATGATAGATCATGCACCTCTCATGGGTGGTCACCTTCCATCCTACCCACATCCTCGTCCGCCAAATCGTGTGCCATTCCTCTTTGTCATTGATCACTTATGCATGGAAATAATTATTCCTTCCAACCCCTTAGTTGCTAAGAGCATCTGCCACCCTATTACTAGTTCTTGTAACATCCATGAATTAGAGCATTGGGGTTCCCAATAACAACCTTTTAAGCTCTCTAAGCCAACCTTCCCACCTCCAATCTTTCAAGACCTGGGAAATGGCTTCCCCATGTTGGATTATTTTGGAAATATTAGTGATTACCAAGGAGTCCCTTCCACAGTCAATGGAGTATTTTTCTGTTGTAAGGACCACAATAACCCATTGATGAGCCCTTCTAACTCTGCCAAATTGTTAGTGTTGGTTCCAATGTTGCCCCAAAATATGCTGAGAACTATGCCCTTAGAGTTCCTGATGGCTCCTCCAAATCCTGTAGGGCATGGATTTCCTTTTGTAGCTCCATCAAAGTTAATTTTGAAAGATCTAGTCGATTGACAATGCCAAGATTCTGAGCTACAAGGGGGCTTGAGTGTTGTTTTGAGACGAGAATTGTTCACAGGTAACATAAAAATCCCCCATTCATAAAGAATTTATCTTTTAGTTGCCTCTACTGCAAAATATTCCCGAGTCCAAATATTTAAAGTTATTGTTTCTTTTAAGTGTTTTTCAATCAGCATCTGAATTTCTTCAACCGTCTCTGTTTATTTTCGAAGATTCTTATGTTTCGAGTTTTCCATATTTCCCAAACCGTGAAGCTAAGGAACAACTCCCAAACCCTATTCACCATTTTATTTTTGAAGGCATTCTTCGGCCATTCTTCTATTGTTACATCAGGGCAACCTTTATGTCTGTGATTCTTTTTGAACATCCCTGTGCATTTTTCCTATATGGCTTCCGCTATTGGACATTCGTCCAGAAGGTGGTTTGTGGTTTCATTACTTGTTTCACAAAGGCAACACCTTGACGGATCCATGACCCCCCATTCTTGAATATTGTCCCATGTGAGAATGCGTCTTTTGAGACGAAGCAAGTTCAAATCTGCCACTTTGGGCCACCATATTCTGCCCCATATTTTCCTCCATTTAACCTCCTCCGTTCTATGAGTTTCAGTTAGCATCTCAATAGCTTCTTTAATATTGAAGTTTCCCAGATTGGTATACCCCCATCTGAGCTTGTGTGGTCCTGAATTCCTAGGGATATTCCTGAAGAAAAGTTCATTGTAGAAATATTCAATGTTCTCCTCTGGTACAAGAGCTTGCCACCATTTATTTAGTTTTCTAGGTCCTAAAGAGTTTTTCGGGGCAACCAGAATCCCAAAATTCCTCCACCTTTTTCATCATACTATTATGAATATGTTGGATTAGCACAGGGATGTCATCCTGACTAGCTATACAAGGCTCTTGATTCCAAGAATCTCTAGCAAATAGTGTATTCCTTCCATCTCTGACATCCCAGAAACTATGACATTGAATGAGGCTTCGATCTTCCTGTTCCGATTTCCAAATGCTAGAGTTGGGGACATTTTCTCTGAATTTGATCAGCAATTGTTTAGGCCACTGAGGAGCATATTTCTTGTGCCACAATTTATCCCATGGATCCTCCTCGTGCGTTATCCATTTCCACTAGATTTTGGCTCCCATCGCTTTGTTTATATCTAATGGATATCGTAGTCCTAATCCCCCAACTTCTTTGGGTTTGCATATTGTTTTCCAATCCACTAGTGGCCACTTTCTGTGTCTGTCTGTTCCCTTGCACAGAAATTTTCTTTGGATATTCCTTATCTATTTTATCACTGATTTTGGTGTAGCCAGTATAGAAAAGAGATAGAGCGGCATAGCTTGTAGGACAGATTTTACAGGATGAGTCTGCTTGGGAAGTTAAGGGCTCTAAAAGTCCAATGACTCAGCTTCTTATTATTTTGTCAAGAAGTTCCTTCCATGAATTTTCCTTATAGTGGATTCAGCTAACGGTGCCCCTAAATATTTTAGAGGGAATCCCTCCTTTTGAGAACTCCATAATTTTGAGGATATTTTTATTAGTGATTTTCGGAGTGTTGAAGAAGTAGACCTGGGATTTGTCCTTATTAATTTTAAGTCAACTGGCCTTAAGGAAGGTATCAAGCCCCTCTTTTAGACTGTGGGCCTCCTATATAGTAGAAGTTCCCATAAGCATCATGTCATCCACAAACTGTTCATGAGTTTGTGGTTCTAGATCAGCATTAAGGGAGAGCCCATTGATCGTGTTCTCATTGCGCAAATTATTGAGCATTCTCCCCAATCCCTCGGCTACAATAATGAATAGGAAGGGAGATAGAGGATCACCCTATCTAATTCCTATTGAAACTTGGAAGGGTAGGGAGGGAGTCCCATTGACCAATATGGAGAAGAAGGCTGATGAAACCATCTTCATAACCCATTCGGTCCATTGCTCGGAGAAACTGAAATCCTGCAGGACACCTACTAATAATTTCCAATTAATTAGTTTATCATAAAATTTTGATAAATCCAGTTTTAGAAGCATACCTCAGAATTTCCCAATTTTTAATAAGTGAATGGTTTCATGAACCAATGATACCATCCAGAATCTACCGCCCTTCGACGAATCCTTCCTCTTCAGGAAAAATTAGGATGGGGAGCAAAGGTCGGAGCCTGTTGGAAATAACCTTTGAGATAACTTTATAAATGACATTACACAAGGAAATCGATCTTAGTTTTCCAAGGTCCTGTGTTCCATTTTCTTTGGGAATAAGCACCATAAAGGTTGCGTTAAGAGCTTCAAAAATATTACCAATATTCCTTTGTCATTCGCCATTTGTTTGACATCTGCTTCAACTTTTTCCATCTTAATTGGTTTCAAAAGCATGAAGTTGTGCTCTTCCATAATGACCTTTGGAATGTGCCGCATCACCTCCCTCTAAGCAGCATACCAGTCCCAATCCGGTTCCTTAGAGAGATTGGCGAAGAAGGTATTAAAAGTGAGTTCCAATTCCTCCTGATTCTTGACAATGGTCCCTTCCTATCTTTTCATTCTCTGTTGGAGACATTTACCACCTTACACACTCATTTTGGTCAATTTGGCCTAGTTAAATGACTATCCTAAGTATTATTGACTTAAATAACATTAGAGGAGCACTAGATCACATCCACACCTACCTTCAGTCAAGGAAGCTAACTTAGCCTTCTCCTACATTCGGGGAGGCTAACTGGAGCACTCCAGGGGTGATCTGAGTGTCATTAATGCACCATATTGCTAACTGATGGTTACAATCAGTTAAACAAAGTATTGAAGGCACCTTCCTTCATTAAATTGATTATTTAATGATTATTTAGTGAACTGGAGTCAAGAGGGGTGCCTCCAACCACTTCTGATGTTTAGTTACACTTCAGTTAACCTCATCGGGGTTCATTGGAGTCATTGATGTGGTACCACTTGATGGTTGGCTTGATGTGACATGTGTCTGACCTCTTTTAGTTAGACTCATTCATTTATTGCACTCTGACTTCACTTAGGTATCAGTTGAGTCAATTAAGGTTTTGATCAGTGGTTAACTTGAGTGTTGACTATGCCTTACATTCAGTTAAGCTAGACTCACTCATTCAATTTGAATGACCTCCTTGGGAATTCGAATTGATTTGTCATTCATGCTTGCAACATGATCTTGTATTGTATTACTCATTCTTTGTGTGAATATACAGAGTGGCTACTCATTTTGTAGCTCTATTACATCATTTTCATGAATTATTGTTATTAATCTTTGATGAGACTTGTGTTTAGTCCCTAGATTACTGTGGCAGATTAATATGGTATCAGAGCTCATGGTGGGACGAAGCTCAAATCTCTCAAAAACAAGGTTTTTGGTAGATCTTGCATGAAAATTGAGCAATAGCTCGAAAATCCAGCACTGCACCAGAATCCAAGGCTTACCACTTAATACCCTAAGTAAAGAACTTGTTGGTTAAGCTTGCTTGATTGACTATGCTGGGTGTGATGAAAGCCTAAAATGTGCAGGTTGTTTGACCTTACATTGCCCTTTCTGTTGTGATTTTCAGGTTTTCTATAGGTGAAGCATTCGCTCCAGCAGATTCAGATGGCCTCTTCAGTAGATCTTTTGACTCTGTTCAATTTCCACTCATGGAAAGGAGACATGGAGATCCAGCTATGCTCTAGAGGACTCTATCGGGTCACCATGGACACTGAATATGAGCCTGGTACTACTATAGGCAAATCAATATTCTTGAACAAGAAGGATGAAGCATTCAGATTATTGTGCCTCTTCTTTTCTATCTTTTGGGATTGAAGACTCCAAAGGAAATTTGGGACAAATCGGAAACCCTATATGGAAATCAGGATGATTTGAGAGTTTACTAGCTCGAAAATGAATTGATGTCTCTCCATCCTTCCAATTTCGAGACCTTGAATGACTTTTTCACAAAGTTCAAGCACATTGTCTTACTCTTGAATCAATGCAAAGTGGAGAAGGCGGATTATCAGCTCATCCTCGCCATACTCTCCAAATTTGGAGCTGATTATTTAGTTTTTGTCTCTACATTCTGTGCGGGGAAGCTCACAAGCCTTGGATGGAATATGCCTACACCCAATGCCTTCATTGAGTCCCTAACAAGTGAACATGATAAGCTGGTCTAGATGGGGATCATCAGATCCTCCCATGATCAAGCCCTCCATGTCTCGGCGCCCAAATATATGAAGGGTAAAGGAAAGCAGCAGAAGAACCCAAAAACTAAATTCAAATATCCTAAGCCTAAAGTTGAAAACCAGCAGCATGATGAGTCTTCCGGCTCAAGGAAGAACAAAGGAAAAGGGCATCATGGAAAGGAAAAAGTAAAGTGTTCATACTGCAGGAAGGGCTTCCACCCTGAACATGCCTGCATGAAGAAGATGCTTGATGAAGCTACCTCTCTCCTTGAGAGAAATGACATGAATCTTCTGGAAAGCTTTCAGAGGAGAGATCAGCAAGATCGGGAACCACAACATGAAAAAGGTCATGCCCTCATGGCAAGCACTTCGAATTCCAAAGCACTCTTGATTGATTCTAGAGCTTCAAACCACATGATGGCTGAAAGAGACTCCTTTTCATCCTTGGAGACCAAAAAATCCATCCCCATCAACATGGGATATGACTCCACCATCATTTCAGAAGGACAAGGTACGGTTGATCTTGAGAATGGCTATTTTTCAAATGTTTTGTATGTACCTTCTCTGGAATCAAATATCCTTAGTGTCTATTAGATGACACATACAGGAGTGCCTAAGAGAGTTTATTTCATCCCAAATGATGTTGAGATAACGGAACTTGCATCCGGGAAACTCATTGCTAAAGTCCTTGCAAACCATCATGCAAAATCCTATGAGTTCTCTCACTTTGTGGCGGATGCAAAGCCCACCGCCCTGCTAACTCATGGAAATGAAGTTAGTAGGCTGTGGTATGAAAGGTTTGGCCATCTAAATTTCAAATATTTGCAGAAATTATAGAAAAACTCCATGGTTGAAGGCCTCCTGGTCATCAAGGCAACCACTGGAAATTGAAATGGCTGTGTGGTTGGAAAACACCCTGAGCACAAGTTTGATCGGGGGAAGGCAAACCGAGCTACATGCATAGTGAGGCTTATACATTCTGATATCAGCGGTCTAATACCTATCAAATCCATGAATGGATAAAGGTATCTTCTGACTTTGATTGATGATTTTTCAAGGTACACATGGGTCTTCTTTCTCAAAAAGAAGTCTGAAGTATGTGAAAAATTTCTGAACTGAAGGCCTTCATCGAGAATTCCTCTGGGCTTAAGATCAAGATATTGAGATATTATAATGGTGGGGAGTATTTCAGTAATACGTTTCTACACATATTCTCCCAAATTGGTATTTAGGTCCAACATTCAATTCCCTACACTCCCCATTAGAACAGAGAAGCGAAAAAGAAGAATCGGTCTCTCAAGGAGATGACCACCTATATGTTGGAATAAAAAAAGTTGGCTGAAAATTTATGGGTTGAAGCCATACATGATGCAACATACATTCAAAATATGGTTCCACACTCATCTTTGAAAGGGAAGACCCCTTTCGAAGCATGCTTCGGACACAAGCCGGATGTGTCGAACCTGTGGGTGTTTGGGTCCACTGCATGGGCCCTGATTCCACTTAATAAAAGAAGGGATTTGCAACTGCAAAGCATCAAATATTTATTTATTGGGAATCATAATGAATCAAAAGGTTTCAAGCTGCTGGATATCAAAACAAAATAGATCATTATTGAAAGGAGTGTCAAGTTCGATGAGCCTCTTTAGGAGGTGGAACTAGTGAAGGAGAAAACTGCTGAATTTCCTTCCTATTCTACTGAATATTTGGATGATGAAATTGGGGGTGATGACCCTGATTTGGATCCTCTGATTTCTAATATTAGTGTGCAGAAAACATCATATGCTGAATTATAACCTGAAGTACAAAATCATCTTCCCGCATGGGCCCGACAGACACTCTCCTCCGCAGGAGATAACATTGGAAATCCGGATGATCCAAGGAGAACCCGGTTTGATTTCCAAAGAGCAGGTATTGCGCTCTCTTGTCCTGATAATTTGCTGTCCTAAACTTGCTAGTTTATGATTATTTTAGATCCAAAATCCTACTACCATTCTCTAAAGGATCCGAGATGGCAAGTTTCCATGGATGAAGAGATGAATTCTCTTCAGAAAAACACTACTTGGGAGCTAGTTTCTCTTCCTTCGGGAAGGAAATTGGTTCAATGAAAGTGGGTGTTTCGGACCAAGTTTTCTGCTGATGGAAGCACCTAAAAATATAAGGCAATGCTGGTGGAAAAAGGTTTCTCTCAGGTCCAAGGTGTGAACTACCATGAGACTTTTGCACTGGTTGCAAAAATGGACTCCATCCGCCTAGTTTTGGAAATTTCGGTATCTAAGCACTGGGAAGTGCATCATATGGATATTAAGTGAGCCTTTCTGCATGGAGATATTCATGAGGAGATATACATGAATCAGCCTGAGGGATACATCACTGATCCATATTTGGTTTGCAAGCTAAAGAAGTCACTATACGGGTTAAAACAGGCCCTAAGAGAGTGGTATTCCAAGATGGATGCCTTCCTTCTCTCGCAAAACTTCCAAAGTTGTAGATCATATACAAATGTGTATATACAGAATTTTGATGGTCATTTAATAATCATTTTTTTATATTATGATGACTTAATGATCACAGGCAGCACAGTTGCTTCCATTTCAGCCATCAAAACGGCTCTCCATAATGCCTTTGAAATGAGTGATTTGGGGATCCTAAAACAATTTTGGGGATTGAAATTGAGAAACATTATGATGGGATAATGGTTAATTAGTAAAAATACATATAAGACCTATTATTCAAGTTTAACATGGCTGAATGTAGGCCTGTACCATTCCCTTTCCTTTCAGGGATCAACCTTGAAGAAGGAAAAAGAACACCTCCCATGGACTGCACTATCTATCGACAGCTGATGGGTAGCTTGTTGTACTTGACACGTTCTCAGCCTGATATATGTTATGCCATGAGTTTTGTATCAATATACATGTAGAATACTCATTATATTCATTGGAAGGCGGCCAAGAGGATCCTCCAATATATTCAAGGAACCAGGACCTACGGCATTCACTATGCTGCAGACTTCGAGCTAGAGTTGGTTGGATACACAGATTCCAATTGGGTGGGTGATTCTATTGATATAAAGTATACTTATGGATATGTATTCATGTTTGGTGGTGGCCCCATTTTATGGTTTAGCAAAAAGCAAGCTGCCATAGCATTATCTTCAGCAGAGGACGAGTATCGAGGAGCACTGAATGCTTGCTTCCAAGCAGTTTGGTTGCAAGGAATTCTTTCAGAGTTTGATATTGGTAGTACTTTGTCCACTGTCCTCTTTTGTGACAATAAAAGTTCTATTAAGATATCCACAGATCTAGTTACTAGGCAGAGGACCAAGCATGTAGAGATCCACATGCCCTATATCAACGAGCTAGTGCATGACAAGACCATCATTTTGCAATACTACCCGACTAATGAGCAGATTGCAGACATCTTCACCAAGATATTTTCAAAAAATAAGTTCACTTACCTACATTCACTATTGGGGGTGAGTTCGTCAGGTTGATTAAGAGTACTTTCAGTGTTCAGCTTGAGGGGGGGTTTTCCCACTGGGTTTTCCCTCTTTTCCTCACTTAGATTGTTTTTTAGCATTGTTTCAGTTTTAACATTGTATAGGGTGAACTATGGCCTTAGTTTTTGGGGCCCTAGCATTTTTATTCATTTATGTTTTCTAACTCCTCCTAAGTATAGCTTAAGGGGGGGTGTTGGAGACATTTACCACCTTACACACTCATTTTGGTCAATTTGGCATAGTTAAACCACTATCCTATGTATTATTGACTTAAATAACATCAGAGGAGCACTAGATGACATCAGGTAGATCACATCCATGCCTACCTTCAGTCAAGGAGGCTAACTTAGCCTTCTCCTACATTCGGGGAGGCTAACTGGAGCACTTTGGGGGTGATATGAGTGTAATTAATGCACCATATTTCTAACTAATGGTTACAATTAGTTAAACAGAGCAGTGAAGGTGCCTTCCTTCATCAAATTGATTATTTAATGAACTGGAGTCAATAGGGGTGCCTCCAACCACTTCTGATGTTCAGTTACAGTTCAGTTAACCTCATTGGGGTTCATTGGAGTCATTGATGCGCTATCACTTGATGGTTGGCTTGTTGTGACATGTGTCTGACCTCTTTCAGTTAGAATCAGTCATTTATTGCACTTCGACTTTAGTTAGGGCTTAGTTGAGTCAATTAAGGTTTTGATTAGTGGTTAACTTGAGTGTTGACTGTGGCTTACATTTAGTTAAGCTAGACTCACTCATTCAATTGGAATGACCTCCTTGGGAATTCGAATTGCATTGTCATTCATGCTTGCAGCATGATCTTGTATTGTATTACTCATTCTTTGTGTGAATATACAGAGCAGCTACTCATTTTGTAGCTCTATTACACCATTTTCATGACTTCTTGTTATTAATGTTTGATGAGACTTGTGTTTAGTCCCTAGATTACTGTGGCAGATTAATATTCTCACCATACGGTTTCCCTAGTGATGCTAGATGGAAGCTTTGTGAAAAAATCTTGTGTTACGTTCACCTTGTTGTATCCACTTAAATCTGTATTTTTGATTCCAGAATACTTCCTCCTGTTGTTCTCTTAGACTGAATTCTTGTATCGCTATTTTTTCTTGCGTACAGATTTCATCTGAGAAACTACTTTGCATACATTTTATTTGTACCTCTTGGATTTTGCTATCCAACTCCTTTTTAGCTTGAAAAATGTTTCCAAAGAATTCCTTATTCCATTTCTTGATTTTTTTTTAGGAGTTTTAGCTTTTGTTCAAACTGGTACATCTTGGTTCCTCTGATGGGTGGCATTTCCTCCCACCATTCTTTGAGTTTCTCTGGGAAATCAGCCTAAAGAAGCCATAATTTCTCAAGTCAAAAGGGTCTTCAAAGGTTCACCCCAAGGCTTTCCTAATACAAATCTAGAGGCTAGTGATATGAGCTGACTGATGGAAGTACTACTGCACTCAATTCTCCCCCTACCATCATAATGGATTCAAAGAACAAAAACCAATCTAGATGACAAGTTATTCCTCTATATCCTGTTCTTTTGTTGTTCCAAGTAAAGGTACCATTGGTCATACTGATATCAACCAGTTCTAGGTTTGCAATAACTTCATTAGAATATTCACTAATGGGATTTAAATTCCATATCCCACCTTTTTTCTCGTCAATATTCCTGACCAAGTTGAAGTCCCCTCCAAGGATCCAAGGTTTTCCTCTATTATAGCTAATTTTACGACAAGAGGTGAATCCCACTTGTATGGCCTTCCCCTATTTCTCTGCAGACTCCTTGGACCCCTTGGACCACTTTTTGTCCTTTGATATTTACTATACCATCCCTATAAACATGAGAAAATTGCTATACGTGACTTTTAAACCCCTTATTGCGTATATACGCGGGTTTGACCCCTAAAACCGCGTACATCGGGATGTGTACAAAATACAAATACTTTTGGAGTTTTCCTTGACATGGATCCAACTCACTTGTCTCCTGGCCTTCCATATGCCTTGAAATCACTCGGATTTGACCTTTCGTTACCCCATTGAAAAGCTATATAAGGAACTCCTTGGATACATTAAAGGCATAAGAGAATTGAGAGCAAAGAAACTATAGTCCATTGTTGCTGAAACTTGTGCTTGAGCCTGCATCCCTTTGTCCCTTGGAGCACTTTGGTGTTCTTCCCAAGCTTGCATTTTGCTTGTAAGCTTGCTATCGAGAGATGGAGGATTGAGGTGGTGGCGGCCCATGTGGGGGATTCAGTTTCTTCGATTCATAGACGTGCCGATAGAGGTTGTATCCATTGTAATCTCTGATTTTATATCAATAGAAATATCTTTTCCTATCCAATAATGTATGTTTGAATGAATATTTTATCCATGGATGATGTCAAATGATTATACATTGTTGATTATATATGCTAGAGTAGATATAACACCAATATATATAGTATGCTTGTCTTGTTTACTTGTTGTTGAGGAAGTGATTCATCAATTCAAGCTAAAGTTGGAAAGTTCAATGGGGATCTACTTCAACCGTCTAGAATAAGGTACAAGGTCTGATCCTTTAGTGTTACATATTTGATTTCTCTTGCATATTGGAAAGGATTGATTTTTGGAGTCAAGCTGTCTATTGTGGTACCCCAAGCCATAGGAATTTATCTCCCTAACAGAATTGGCGATTCTGTTGGGGAGTTCCTAGTAGTTTTCCTTTGGGGTTTTTCTATCGGCTTTCAATGACTTTGAATTGCTCTTTTTTCTCTGTTTCTGTGTCGGGTCTGGGGGCATGTTTTCCTAGTAGTGTCTGATTGGTGTGAAGTTTGTCTCAGCTTGTCTTTTTTCCTTTATTTTTATGCACCTTTCTTCCTGTATGCAAGTTTTTAACTCATAGTCATGTATATACGCGGGTTTCATTGATATTTCTGCGTACACATGCGGGCTTACTGCAAACAGTTGCATATGCCCTTATTTTTGCCTTCTAGAGGAAGATTGATTGTTACTGGGTGAATTTTGATGATTGCCGAGTCTCCCTTGATACTGCTAGAGCCTGTATACACCTCTGTTTCTGACCAGAGACGTTTTTTTTAGGGTAAAATTTCTTTTTCGAGGAATGTTTGTGTCATTGCATTTTCGATTTTTTGTTTTGGGATTAGTGCATTAGATGTCTTTTACCTTAGTACTTTGCTTGATTGCTGCTTGAGTGTGCTTGCAGAGTCTAGAGGTTGTAGAATCATTCTTTTGCTTTAGTATCTCATTTTTATTTAAAAAAATCCAAAAAATTTGATTATCATTATGCATTGCATCTTGCATTTTGCATAGTACTTGCACTAGATTTGCTTTGAAGTATTAGTCAGGATTTCATATAGGAAAGCTTGCATTTATCATTCGAATAAAATTGTGCATTTCACATAGTAGCATACCCTGTTTTTCATGGACACAATGCATTTGCATTGATTGTTAGGTGTGCATTTTACTTCATGTTGTGTCATAACGGCATTAGTTGCACGGCCATATACCTCTTTTGAGTAATAAATCCAATTAAAATCAATGCTTAATTAAAATGAACTACACTATTTTATTTGATAGGGTTCACCAACAAGATTAGGTTTTAGGGTCTTGGAATAGTTCATTGTGAGTAAATTCTCCAAGACCACTAAACAACAACATGTATGTGTTTGTCCAGGTGAGTGTGTCAAATTCCTTGGTATAACCGGTGTTTCTCAGGGTCCTCCTCTCAAAAGGGAGTTAAGCACGAGACATCGTGAGCGGTTATTGATTGCTATGACCCCTAGTCATAACTGAGTAGCACCGGATATATTTCCAGGATTGTATTCATCTGTGGGGGATCTTTCAATAGTTTTGGGCTTTAATACCCTACCCATATAGTTAATCCCTCCTGCGACTGTTTTCCTGAGCCATTGATTATATTGAGGTGACCTTAGTGGCCTTACCTAGGATATCGAGGAGGTACTCTGCAAGGGTTATTCTACGGGTGTCCCAGCCAGGTTGGGGTCGGACAGCACAGTCACTTTACGCGTTGAAGCTGAGGGTCACAATAATTGGTTACATACTCCGCTTGTTGTGTATTGGAGTCTCAAGCCTCTCCTAGGCGAGACATACCTGCTTCATTCGGGAGCTCACATATCCTCCCCTTGGTTTGCTTGTATTTTGGCTGTATATTTTCTTAGGAGTGTGCTATTTGTGCGCTAGTTGGCCTTTGGGATCGTGGTTACTTGAGTATATTTATGCTCTCTTGACTTTGGGTCCTTTTATTTTTGGCATGCCTGGTGTCCTATCACCCGTCCTTGGTCCTAGTATGGACCTTGGTGTCATATTTGGGGGCATCACAGCCCCTTACCGTGCTCATAAATTTGGGAATGGTCATATTCCATCCTCTACTCCATTTTTGGAGGATTTTATTCCCTTCGCTCAGTCTTTACACCAGTGGTCATCGTCACGGGGGTGGTAGTGGATGCGTGAACATTGGGTCTACACCTTAGTTTCCTTTTTATGTACCATCGTTCACCACATTGTTTCCTTTGGGTGTAGTTGTCATGATCATTCCTCCCTATATCCTATAGTTTGGATTCTTTATTGACTATTTTGGGTTGTTTTGGACTAATATGGTTGTCATGTAGGGTCCAGTTTTTGTACACTCTCTCCGAGGTTTTGAACCGTTCGTTCCTATCATAGGTATTATGTCTGAACTGTCATATAGGTTATAATTTCACATCCACTTGCACTTATGCATTGCCTTATGACCATTCCATCTTAACCTTAGGTACGAACCCATTCCATGGTCTCACAGAACCATCATGTTGTTGTTAGAAGTGATACTATGTGAATGGTAGAGCTTTCCTATACATGGGTACCCTAGTTATCTCCCATTTGCATTTGGTACCCATGATGTGAGTCCTCTCTTAGGTAAGAGAGTCCCTTTTAGTCCCGCCATGTCCTGGAGAAAGAGCCTCATACTCCTCTTGAACTTTATGCTGGCATTTCCCCGGGACTCCCTTGTATATGTCAAGTTGTAATTGCATTATCATGAGCTTTTCCTGCCTTATTGAGCCTTATGCGGGCTTCCCTGACATTGAGTTTCAGCCATATAGCCCAAGCTTGTCTCATGTCTAGCCATGCAGAGCCATTTTATATATCCTTTGCAACTTGATTCCTGATTTTTACCGGGAGGGGACTTTCCCTCAAGTGTTGCTATCCTACACATGTGTCCTTGCACTGAGCATAGGTATGTTCCATTGCTTGGAACTAGTTTGTTTTCCCATTTTACACTCGTCTCCTCCTAGTATGTAACTATAAAGCAAGTTTATTCTTTTTCAAGCTTTTTAAATATTTGAAAAAGCCCAAAAAAAAAAATTTAAAAACCAAAAAGCCGGACAAGGAAAGATGTTATCTTTGGCAGCTGTCGAGTCTTGTTTCCTTTGAACAGAGCACTATATATCACATCCATTGGTTGGGTTTATAGTTTGACGTTAGGAGCTATACTCGTTTTATCTGAGTTTATCTCCACCGACTGGTTAAGCTTCCAATCCACATGGAGCCTCTATCGATGCCTCCTGTGTCGCAGAGATGTCCCAGTTTTGTATACCGAGTCTATGCTACTTTTATTCAGTCACCATTCACCGTTATGCTCTTATTCGAAGGAAGTTGAAACCTGAGCCGACCATTCCTAAGTTATCTTGACTTTGCATGTTGGTCATTCCCGGTACAGTTACTGGTTCGTGCACCTTATGATCGAGTCCTTCCACATTATACAGCTTTGCTGAGTACCTCGTGTTGGATGATGGGGGATGCCTTAATGCCCTCCTTCCAATGGATTTCTCCCCATCGACTTCAGATCATTTATTCTGGGATTGGAATCTAGAGTCATTTTTTAGTGCCTTGAGACTTGCAGTCATCAGTGGCAGGTTCTCTCACCATCGACATTTTTTGGGAATACATCAATGTCCCCTGATCGATGGATCGTCTCAAGTGTTCAACCTCAACACACCTATTCACACTTGTTAGTTTACACTCTAGTACCATGATTCCCATTATCATTATCGGTGGGTGATCTCATGTCTATTAACGGTATACATCAATGAACGATAATCAGACGATGGACTACTATGTTTGACCTCGACACCTCTATTCACATAGTAGTACTTGTACTCGTAGCGGTTTGTGTAGAAGACCTTCCAGATTGGTGGTATCTCTTATATGCTACCTCCTTGATTGTGCCAGTGTTCATGAGATTTCAGCTCTCGTGACTTCATTCCAGTATATGTCAGAAATTTCCAGCTATTATGGAGATCTTGATCGATTGAATATCTTCAGCCATTATGGAGATCATGATCCTTTTTATATCTTCATCATGGAGATTCTAATCTATGTATATTGTACGTGGCAATGACCACTTATGTGATATTTTGTATCATGCTTATTCATGGCCATTGTACTCTTATGTATCCAGGACTGCTATATGTATTTGTAGTTATGTGTAGAGTTGTATCATTGTACTATGTTGATTGGGTGGCTAGTCTTCCATTTGGGATTCTTCATCACTCCACTTCTGTGATGGACTTATAATGTATTTCAGCTATCGTATGAACCCTCTGACCTCACACATTAGGGGGCTTCTGTTATAGCTGATTTTACCACACCAGGTGAATCCCACTTGTATGGCCTTCCCCTGTCCCTTTGCAGACTCCTTAGACCCCTTGGACCATTTTTTGTCCTTTGATGTTTCCTAGACCATCCCTATAAACATGAGAAAATTGCTATACATGACTTTTAAACCCCTTATCGCGTATATACACGGGTTTGACCCCTAAAACTGCGTACATCGGGATGTGTACAAAATCCAAATCCTTTTGGAGTTTTCCTTGACATGGATCCGACTCACTTATCTTTTGGCCTTCCATATGCCTTGAGATCGCTTGGATTCGACCTTTCATTACCCCATTGAAAAGATATATAAGGAACTCCTTGGATACATTGAAGGCATAAGAGAATTGAGAGCAAAGAAAATATAGTCCATTGTTGTCAGAACTTGTGCTTGAGTCTGCATCCCTCTATACCTTGGAGCACTTTGGTGTTCTTCCCAAGCTTGCCTTTTGCTTCTAAGCTTGCTATTGAGATATGGAGGATTGAGGTGGTGGAGGCCCAAGTGGGGGATTCAGTTTCTCTGATTCGCAGAAGTGTCGATAGAGGTTGTATCCATTGTAATCTATGATTTTATATCAATAGAAATGTCTTTTCCTGTCCAATAATGTATGTTTGAATGAATATTTTATCCATGGATGATTTCAAATGCTTATACATTGTTGATTATATATGCTAGAGTAGATATAACACCAATATATATAGTATGCTTGTCTTGTTTACTTGTTGTTGAGGAAGTGATTCATCAATTCAAGCTGAATTTGGAAAGCTCAATGGGGATCTACTTCAACCATATGGAATAAGGTACGAGGTCTGATCCTTTAGTGTTAGATATTTGATTTCTCTTACATATTGGAAAGGATTGATTTTTGGAGTCAAGTTGTCTATTGTGGTACCCCAAGACATAGGAATTTCTCTCCGTAACATCCTCCCAATGCCAAATTGAGCATCCCTAACGATTCCAGAAATTGCATTTTCTACTCGACCCGAGGAGGCCCATAAACATTGGTCATGAACCCCTGGGTACTTGTGCCTAAGATCTAGGATGTTGCTGAAAGGGAGAACTAAGTTCTGGTGAATTCAGAGAGGGCCACCTCTCTTGGGTTCCACAAAATCCCTATCCCCCCTGCCACTCCTTTCGCATCAACAACAATAGCTTCGCTCCCCCACTAGACTTTCCCTCCTATAAATTTAAGTTAATCTTTCGAGCATTTTGTTTCTTGTAAAAAGATGATTCCCAGCTTTTCCATTTCAATCCTTCTTCTTAGAAGACAAATCTTCAAGGTACTGTTACAACCTCTTATATTCCAGGACATAATCCACGTTGGAAACTATTTGGTTGAAGGAGAAAGGGCCACATCTATGGTGGGATACTGCCCTGGTGCTACAAGTCTAGCCCCAATGATTTGTATTCTTTGCACATTGTTGTGCCTTCCTCTTTTTTTGTTTTTCCTTTCTTTTAACCATCTGGGTCCTTGAGAAATTTAGATGTTATTCCAAGAAACTTCATAGTTTTTTCCTTGATTGTCTCCTTTTCCAGCAATTATACTTGTTGTGGAGGGATCAATTTTGGTACCTTTTCAGAGCATGCTACTTCCAGTCCTTCAAGATCAAGATCTCCTATCTCCATTTCCTCTCCATCAGTTTCACGTACCATATTATCATTCTTGTTTGTCCCCTAATTATCTTCTTGGGTCGAGATCTTCATGCTAGGTTCTGTCATCAGATCTTGTTGTTCTTTAGTCTCGTCGCTTTATTGGTTATTACTCATCTTTACTTCTTATAGGACTTCAAACCTATTTTAAGTTTGGACTTTTTGTGGATCTCAGGTCCCATTGTTTTCTTGGATGATCTTTTTTTATTAGGGATTCTGGTAAATCCTTCGGCGTCTTAATTTTCTTGATCTTTATTTCCTCCATGTTTTTTATTCTATGGACAGTCTCTGAACATATTTCCATGCTTATGGAATCTTCTACATCTGAAGGGTATCTGCTCATATTCTATCGCTTCGAACCAGTCCTCATCATCCCATGTTAATTCAATCCCATCCGGAAGATCCTGTGATATATCTAGGCAGATGCATATTGGGGCATATGATGTATAGCGCCTCTGTCTAGTTTTCTCTAACACTTTTACAAAGTTCCCCATAGTGTTTCCAATATTTGTCAGTATTTATTCCTTCTTCTAGTTCTCAGTTGGTAGGGAGTACATTCTAATCCATACTGGGGCTATCGTTAGCTTTTATTTATCTGGATTGAACCATTCTTTCCATGGTCTTAGGAAGAGACCTGCAGAATTGAAGAAATATGGCCCGTTCTTAAATGTTTTGGTCCTATCCTCTTCACTAAAGAAGATGATCATGAAGAATCCTTTTGCTCCTAGTTGCAGATCATAATTCCCTTGAGGTTTCCAAGTTGTGTTTATCCACCACACTAGAGTATTCTCTGTGGGACAAATCCCAACAAATTTACCTATGAGTGCATTCTCTTTCATGTATTGAATGTCTTCCCTTACCCATTCTGAATTAATTTATAGCTTTGACACTATTTTCGATTTTGGGACACATTTCCCTGACTTTCGGGTCTCTCCTTTTGCACTTCCTTCTTTATTGGTCCTACTTGTTCCTTCTCCACCCTTTCCCGGATGGATATCAGATGCTTGCAGTGTTTCTTTTCCTTTCTCAATTTCCATATTCGAGCAAAGAACAAGGGGCGTTGCCCCACCATCTGTGTCCTCAATCATCCCAGGACCCATCCCCACGGACGGAGGTACAAGCTTCAGCCCCTAGCAGAACCCTTGAAAACTGTCAAACCCTGTAGCTTCAGTTCACCGTGATGCCTCCCGCCTCTCTCGATCACACAATTCCCAAAATTGTACAAAAAAAATATACACTTATAATAACTATGCTTCTTGAGCCTAAATAAAATACCTAAGAAACTCTAAACATACCCCACACAGTAAATTCATAACACTCTAGAACAACCCATACATGCATATAGCATCCAACATCAATTTGTAAAATCATTGTGTCAAGAGGAAATTTACATAGAGCACATGGGTGAGATGTGATAAGATAATAAGCCAACAAATATCCATCATAAATTGTTATCTACCAAGTGTCGAAGGGGATAATAAAAATGGCAAAAATTAAATGTTAATTTTGATCACTTTCATAAAATAAAATGTGATGCAAATTAAGTCAAAATAAGTAGTGAATGACTAAAGAAAAAAAGGCCTTCCATCTATTTGGGTATCCCCTAAAACTCTATTTATTTAAAGGATAAGGAAAAACAAAACTTATATTTTCAATTGCCTCTCAAGGTGCGATCCCAACTTCAAGCTTTGAGGCAATAATAGTACAATCAAAGGCTTTGTAATCAATCCAAATAGCCGAGGACATTAGAATTATTGTAATTAGAATTTTTGTGTGATGTTATATTTTATTTATGTAGAAGGAATTGATGTCCACAAACAATGTAAAATTAGTGCATATTTCCCTATCATCACTGAGTGCATAGCCCCACACACCTCCAATTGAACCAAGAAAGAAGTGCATTATTGGATCTAATCATCGATGATCGAAAAAAATATTCACTGGGATCCACGACCTTTGCACAAAGCACCATACTCTATAATTATCCCAACCTGGTTGCACACACTAAATATGGTGATTCAACATCCAAATACACCTCCTCAACAAAGATTTATCCCCAGTAGTGGCCTATGGACCGATAGATGGATTATGAGCCTCAAAACAAATGTTATGGTCTAATACCATTGCTTTTCACATCAAGCCATGGAACATGTATTAAGAACCATCCTTGGTATTTATAACCTAAAAATACTAACAATATCATACTTAAAATCCAAAGTTCCTTATGGAGGGCATGTATGTTAGTTTGTGGCCCCATAAATGGACCATGATCTCCTTATAAAAATGTGTAATGTGAGATTTTATATGTGGACCTATATTGAGGAATGGTCCTTTAGAACCATCCTTAGTTTGTTCATCCTCAAAATGATGACCATATATCACATATATATGCTAAATATTCCTTACAAAAGCTCTATGTGGTGGCCTAAAAGACCGTGCATGAACCATGAGACCTCTATAGAATTGGTAAAGACTTAAACCCTTAATTTAAATCTTGGTTCATAACAACCATCCATAATGTAATAAATATTGTAGATATGGCCACCACATAGATCATTGATTGGAACGAGGCCCATGCATGGATAACATGACATACCACATACGTGATGGTTTATATCAACCATGGAAATGAAAAATATTACAGAACAAGGGAATCCCAAATTAATATTCGGTATGTGGATTGATCGAAAAGCGCATGGATAAAACCCTATAATTGAAATGCATTGGTGCAAAGCGTCTCCAGTCTCTCCTTTCCCCCTAGAGATGGCATTCACTCAGTAGGAAAGCTAGGTGTGTTAACTCAATGAGTTATATGCAATAGAAGAAATTGCATAAGAATTATATACATGAGAATTGAAACTACTATACATTAACAATGAGGAAGAATATGAATAGAAAATTCACATACATATACATTCCAATTGACAAAAAAATATTATCTTAGCAAGTAATTTAAGAATAAAAAACCCTAAAAGGTCAACATAAACATTCATTACAATTCTTAGAACAAAATATGCATTTACTCATGCCATGTACATTTACACCTGAAAGATCAAGAGGAAAACTATATATATAGAATAAGAAATTGGAATATCTCTGTAGTTAGTCTCTTACATAACATTCTTTGAGAGCGACTCGAATTTTTTTTTTCTTATTGTGAAACCCTTCATGGGTGCAATCAACTCAGAGTATACTAACGAGGTCACAGATTGAAGCCAAAAGAGTAAATAATATATTTACTTATGAGGTATCACATATCATTTTAAATAAAGGAGTAGTATCTAGGGTAGCTATTAAGGTAACCCTGTAATCATAACAAACAAACAAATATATGCTCGACTACCCATGTATAACATGATGTAACACAGAGTGAGACAAGGGTTTATATGAACCCTGGAAATTAAAAGTATTACATAGCAAGGGAATCAATTAATATTTGGTATGTGCATTGATCAGAAAGCACATGTGTAAAACCCTATGATTGAAATGCATTGGATCAAAGATCCTCCACTCTCGTCTTTCCCCCATGAGATGACATTCACTTAGTAGGAATCCTAGGCCGGTTAATTCAACGGGTTATAGTCAGTATAAAAAATTACATAAGAATTATATACATGCAAAGTGAAACTATTGTACATTAACAATACATAATACATGAATAAATAATTCACATATATATACATTCCAATTGACAAAAAATATTATCTTACCAAGTAATTTAAGAATGAAGAACCTCAATAGGTCAACATAAACATTCATTACAATGTTGAGCAAAAAATATATTATGAAACTTAAAGAGCAGCATCTGAAAACCAAATTAGAAGGAATTCTCGATTGGCATTAAACAAGCCTGAAGGAAAAAGCAAAGTAATATACAAGTTATGTTGAGACTTCCCATCACATGGACTACACGTGGTTTACAACCACTATAACCAATGATGCTCATGGCGTCGACATCAAATCAAATCTAACTACTGCTAACAATATGCATTTTACTCATGCCATGTACATTTACACCAGAAAGATCCACATAGGAAAACAATATATATATATATATATATATATATATATATATATATATGTATATATAATAAGCAATTTGAGTATCTCTGTAATGAATCTCTTACATAACATTCTTTTTTAATAAGCAAATACCAAATAAATCTTTCGATGTATTCACCATCACACTTCACATCAAAACCCACATGGGGTTTGATTTGAGTTTGAGCACACCGGTACATGCCATATAAGGTATCTCGTTTCTCTCACACCACTTATCTCCATCTATTACTTAGCACATAGATTATGTGGTTTATAATACTAGAGATTTTTGTAACAAATAAATGCTAGAGTGTTCTGTAAGTAGGAAACTCTAGAGCATTTTAGTGAACAAGAAAGTCTATAGCATTTTGATGAACAAAAACGCAAAGGCTAGAGCTTTTCTATTGACACCGAAGGTGGGGAAAATTTTAAATTTAAACATAACGTGCGAGCATTTCTTAGTTCTTGAAACTCCCATTATTATGTGTCCGCTTGTCATATACAAGCCTACCTGTTTGGTTTGGAGTTATCAACCCTGTGCTATGTAATATGGTAAACCATAGCTAATTGGGCATTTCCTCCATTTTCTTAGTATACCTATTTTCTTGTCTCATGACTTCCTAACTCAAAAGACACATTGTTAGTGTTTCTTCCATAACCTTTTCCTTTCACAGGAATTTTAAAAAAAATCTATGTTGCACTACTAGACACTGACATTTCCATGCTATAAAATCCCCATTTAGGAATCATTACATTGAGACCTTCAAAAGGTGCACCCACACTTGACTTCCCATTTTCAAGGTTAGATCACTAAGATTAGAAAAAATAATAATAATAATTTTGGAAAAATAGTGTTGCACTAGTGCTACTTGTTCTCTACATTTCAACCAATTTTTGTTGTAAATCATCATTTTGGCACTTTAAAGACTCCACCCACAAAATCATATACCTTATCATTTGTAAAAAAGTAAAATGCGGCTCTTAGAAAAGGAAAAAATTGACATAGTTATGTAAATTTTCAATACATAAAATTTATATATTTGGATACATGATTCAATTTCATACATTTCACCCTTTTTACTCAATGCAAGATATTTTGTGTAAGTATCTAAAAAAATCCAAGTAGTTTGAGGGATGCCATATTTTTTGAATTTCTATAACGAACCAAAAGTGACCCTCATTAGCTTACACTCACACATCAAATTTATCCCAAATATATCTCTAATATCTATAAAATTTGATCCTCACTATGGCTTGGAATATGCAATCTTCGGCCTGGGATATCTCACGGACTAACACGTGAGTACCTAAAAAGTGCAAGGTAGGGGTTTGGATATTTGTGGTTACTGTATTAATGAGGACACTCTTGTTCTAGAGACTTAAGATTGAAACTAATACCTGAAAGAAAACTTGATCTCTAACCTTAGAGATGCAATTACCAAACTTGTGGGCGATTGTGTGGCAATAGAGAGTTGGTATGTTCTCACTAGTCTATGGTTGGATGGATTGGGATCTCCCTTGCAATAGTTATAGAGAAAGATTGTCTCATGATAAAATGACGGTCATGGCAATTAACTTGATTTACCGCGGAGTACAACCTTTATGGTTTCCCCTTTTTACTTTTTCAAAACTTGCGACTCGATTTTCTTGTGGTGGATTTTACTGCGTGAAGAAATTACTACACAACAAAATTACTGCACAAAGTTACTGTGCTGCGATAGAGTTACTGCGATAGAGTAACTGTGATGGACTCTTCACCTACGAAGGACTTTTACTTTGGATTCGACCGTCTTTTACTGCAACATGAATTTGGTTGAGACCAACTCATGTGCGAACAATTTTTCACTTCCACGCAATAACTTTATATTTCCTAGTCTAAGGACTTGGGAATATGAAAAACACTTTTTACTGCGATAACCTAGGATTAACTGCGACACAACTATATTGTGAATCACTCACAATATCATGTAAGAAAATAACAAACAATATTTGTGTCGAACGTCTATGCGTAAAACTAGGAACTTTTACACAGTGAAATAATTATGGATTCTTGATGTCTTTCACTCACAGTAAATGTAAACAACATTCACTCACGTAAATATGGAGAAGATATGCGGCTAACTAGAAAATTAATTCAAACATAAACTTAAGGATTTATATTTCATGTGACGGCATAACAAAACTTACAGCGGTAAAATACAAACTTGGTAAAAACATAGAAGCTTGAGCTTCAAACTCTTCAGTGAGTTTTTCTTCTTCTTCTTCTTCTTTGCATTTCTCTTCTCTGTTCTATTCTGCTTGTCTATCTCTTCTCTCCTTTATTTATTTATTTACAATTTCATCCTTCATATAGAAAATTTCTATTGACTAACCGTCTTAACATTTAAGGATTGTATTTACTCTCTAACTAGAAACTTAGCTTCAGCAACTAAATTCTATTGTCTTATATACGAGAAATCTAAACTCTTTATCTTGTCAGACTCTCTGGAACTTTTTGACCTGCTACGGACTCTGACAAACTCGGCTGATTGGATTATGGATTAGCGAGTGATTAATATTTCCAACATTCCCCCTTAATTATGAGCAGATCGTAAAACAAAATATTACAAAATATTTTCAGAGCAGAAAACATGCTCTGTTCATGACAGAGTTCACTGTACAGAACTTATCATTCCCAAATAACTTCAAAGATACTGAAATGTATCCCTTGCCAATGGTTTTGTAAAGATGTCTGCAAGTTGATCTTCAGACCTGTAAAATTCTAAGCAAATTTCTTTGTTATTCACCAACTCTGTTATGAAATGATACCTTGTTTCAATGTGTTTGGTTTTCTTGTGAAACACATGATTCTTTGAAAAGGAAATGGCTGAATTGTTGTCACAAAAAATGGTTGTTGGTTCTTGATGGTTCTGAGACAGTTATTTTAACATTCTTCTCATCCAAACAACTTGACATGCAACGCCTGTAGCTGCAACATACTCTGCTTTTGCTTAGGATAGAGTTACTATTGGTTGTTTCTTCAAATCCCATGAAACAACACTTCTAACAAACTAAAATGTGTACCTAGATGTGCTTTTCCTGTCATCTGTGTTTCCTTCGTTGTCACTGTCGGTATATCCAATGAGTTTAAAATTTTCTGAAGTTAAATACATTATGCCAAGATCTTTTGTACCACTTACATACCTCAGAATTCTTTTACTTGGTTGCCAATGTGAGTCTTTTGGTGACTCCATGAATCTTGAGATCAGGCTTACTCCATACATGATGTCTAGTCTTATCGCTGTTAAATACATAGGGCTGCCAACAAGCCTTTTAAACATCGTAGGATCTACAGTTGATCCATCATCATCTTTGCTCAATTTTAAACCTGTTATTACTGGTGTTCGGGCTGCCTTGCAATTTGACATATTAAATATTTTTAAAATTGTGTTTGCATACTTAGACTGTGATATGAAAATACCACTTTCATATTGTTGGATTTCAATTCCCAAAAAGAACTTCATAAGCCCCAAATCAGTCATTTCAAATTCACTTTCCATGACTGTTCTAAATTCTTTTATGCCAAAATCACTAGAAAATATTAAATTGTCGACATACAGGAAAACAATTAACATGTTACCTTTCTCATTCACTTTGGTGTACAGCGTTGGCTCACTTTCACTTCTGTGAAATCCATTCTCATTGCGATAGGAATCAATGCGACTATACCAAACTCTTGGAGCTTGCTTTAAAACATAGAGCGCTTTATTTAGTCTGTACACTTTGTGTTCTTGTCCTGGAACTTCATAGCCTCGTGGTTGCTCTACATATACTTCTTCATCCAAATAACCATTCAGAAATGTTGACTTAGCATCCATTTGATAAACAAGCCATTTGTTTGTGCAGCAATGGCCAAAACAGTTCTGATTGTATCCATGCGTGCAACTGGTGCGAACCTCTCATTGAAATCTATGTCGGGTTGTTGTGTGAACCCTCTTGCTACCATTCTTGCCTTGTGCTTCTACAAATCCCAATCAACATCTTGCTTGGTCTTATAAATCCATTTAACGTTGACTACATCTTTATCTTTTGGTACATCAACTAGTTCCCATATTTGTTTTTTCTCAATGCATTCTATTTCTTCATTCGTGGCTTGTGCCCATACTTCTTCTTCAACAACTTCCTCAAATGTTAGTGGATCATCTATTGGAGAAAATAATGCAAAAAGAGAGAAGGAATTTGGTGTACCAGATTCATACATATCACACAGACTTCTTGTCTTCATTGGATCTGTTGATGTCGAACTTATTGATGGCGTCTGTTGTCCTCTTGGTCTATTTGTCAATGTAGCTTGAGCTGCGATTTGTGTCAATATTCTTTGTGCTAAGCCATGTCACAGTGTCATTGGAGTTGATGGTGCTGCGACTGGTTGATTTACTTGTGGTGTTTGAACCACTTCTTCTGTCATGTCTTCATGCTTGACATTCAACACAATCTTGACATTCTTCTCGATGATTCCATCCCATGATTCATTCTCAACGAATTGAAAGTCTCGACTAATAATTACTTTCCTTGCGACAAGGTCATATGACTTGTATGCTTTTGTGTCTTTAGAATAACCAATAAAAATATATTTTTGTCCCTCCTTGTCTAATTTTTTTCTTAGCTCATCTGGCACATGAGCATATGCAACACAACCAAATTTTTTTAAATGAGAAACAGTATGATTCATACATGTCCATGCTTCTTGAGGAATCTTGTTCTTCACACTCTTTGTCGAACATCGATCATAATGTATATGACAGTTGCGACTCATGCTTCACCCCAATATTCATTTGGAAAATGCTTGGTTGCTATCATGCTTCACGCCATTTCCATAATGGTTCTGTTCTTTGTCTCTAAGATACCATTCTGCTGAGGTGTATACCACGTAGTGAATTGCTTCTGTATGCCATGAGTTTTTGCAGAAATTTAGAAATTCATTTGAAACATATTCACCGCCTCTGTCTATTCTTAGGATTTTTATGTGGTGCCCACGCTGATTCTCCATGAGTGCCTTGAACTGCTAGAAAAAACTAAATGCATCAAATTTATGTTTCAAAAAATATACCCATGTTTTTCTTGAGTAGTAATCAATAAAAGTAAGAAAATACTTGCAGCCACCAATGGACATTGTCTGCATTGGACCACAAATATCAGAGTGCATTATCTCAAGTGGTGTGCGTGCTCTGTATCACTTTCCAACTGGAAAAGTCTCTCTATGATGCTTGCCAAAGATGCGGCCTTCACAAACTCTGTCTGGTTTGTCAATCAATGGAAATCCTTTTACCATATTCTTTGTGTGCAGCAACTTTAGTCCACCAAAATTTAGATGTCCAAATATGAAATACCATAGCTAGGAATCATCCTGAACTTCTATTTGAAATGCAGCTTGAAAATCAGCGCTGTTTTTTTCTTTCTTGTCACAGTACATGACTTCTTCTTTACATTCTGCCTTGATTGCAGCTTCTGTATTTTATGGAACTATCCTCATTGGAAAAAAGTGATTGCTTGTCATTGGAACTCTTGCTTCCAGCTGGTTGCTTGGACGTACATCTTTAATCACACAGTAATTATCTTCCATGTAAACTCTGTAACATTTTTGTATCAGTTGTCCAATAATCAACAAATTATGTTTCAAACCTTCTACATGGTAAACATCAGGCTTATGCTTATGCTTCCCCTATTTGGTTAAAATACTAATAGTACCTTTTCCCAAAACATTGACTTGGACATTATTTCCAAGTGTAACATTAGTTTGAACTGAAATTATGATCTAGAATGGAAAATAAATTTAAATTACCATTCATATGATTGTTGTAGCGTGAATCCAAATGCCATATGTCACATGGAATTTCTTGGATGGTATTGCATTCAATTGGGGATGCGCATGCCATCAACATTGTGCTCGATGAAATGCTGGTGTTCGTCAACTGATTATGGCTTGGATTTCCTTGGTCATATTGCTTCTTCCTACATTCATATGCATAATGACCAATTTTTTTACAATAATGACATTGAATCTTTGATTTATCAAACCTGTGACCACTTGGCTAAATTGTGTTTTGATTCTGTCCTCTACCAGCAACATCTATAGGACTACTGCTGCATCCTCCTCTTGAGAAGTTTCTTCCTCTTCCTCTGAAATTATTTCTCCCCCTGCCTCTTCCACGTCTTATAGATTACTGTGTTGCAAATGCACATTCCAATGATGTTTTAGTTTTGTTGAGCCTGTCTTCATGATTCATGAGTGAACCTTACAGCTCATCAATAGTAAACATTGTCATGTACGTGTGTTCTTCCAAGGTTGCAACCAAGTTTTCAAATCTTGGGGAAAGAATTCTGAGAATTTTCTCAACCACCCTTTGGAGTTTTATGGTTTCTGCATGATATTTCAGTTGATTTATCAAACCAACGACTTTGGTATAAAATGAGTCTACTGACTCTGAATCTTTCATGGATAGAGATTCAAAATCTCTTCTCAGAGTTTGTAGCTTTGAAGTTTTTACCTTATCCAAACCTTGATAAGTTTTACCTAATGTGTCCCATGCCTGCTTTGTGGTAATTGCTACTGCTACTCTTGCGAGTATGCTTTCATGCATGGCTTGATGTATGTAGAACAAAGTTTTTCCATCTTTCTTCCTTTGTTCCCTCAGGATATCTTTCTCAGCTTGTGAGAGATTATTATATGCATTTTGATGAGCTGGTTCTGCATAACCATTCTAGACAATATCCCAAACATCTTGACCTCTAAACAAATCCTTCATTGTCAGAGACCAATATTCATACTTCTTTCCTGTAAAAATCAGAGTTTGTAAACTCAACATATTTGGACCGGAAGTAGAAGCCAATTTTTAATTTTTAACTTTCCTTAGAAAATTACTTTTTCCCTTTTACGACAAGCTTTCTTTCCTATCTCTGGAGAAAATGGCGGCCCCCGCTTAGAAAAACCTTTCTGTTTTCCCCTTTTTACTTTTTCAAAACTTGCGACTAGATTTTCTTAAATTACTATGCCACAAAATTACTACGAAGAGTTATTGTGCTGCAACAGAGTAACCGCCATGGACTCTTCACCTGAGAAGGACTTTTACTTTGGTTTCTACCGGCTTTTACGACATGAATTTGGTTGCGACCAACTCATATGCCAACAAGTTTTCACTTCCCCACAATAAATTTATATTTCATAATCTAAGGACTTAGGAATATGAAAAAACACTTTTTACTGCGATAACCTAGGATTAACTGCGACACAACTATATTGTGAATCACTCACAATATTATATAAGAAAATAATAAACAAGATTTGTGTCGCTTAAAACTAGGAACTTTTATAGAGTGAACTTTTACACAGTGAAATAATTATGGATTCTTGATGTCTTTCACTCATAGTAAATATAAACATTCACTCAGATAACTATGGAAAAGATAGTTCGAATAATCATATTTGGTGTGATTGGTAGTATAAGATGCACCGGTGTAGAGCGCGCGCTAGGGCACGAGCATGAGTAGAGGCTCACTGAAGAGAGGCATGGTGGCGCCTGGGGGAGGGGAGAAGCCCCCCCCCCCCCCCCCCCCCCCCCCTTCAATTTCGGATGAGGATGCCTTCAGAAGGCTCCTCCAAAGCAGAAGCAAAAAGATCTCTCCCCCGGTCATTCCAAAATTCATCAAGAAGCTGGAGGAGATCCCTGAAATTGCCCTTCCTGAAGATAAACCAATGAAAATAGCCCTGGCTCTGGCTAAGAGAGGCCTAGTGGGCCAGTTCATGGGATTATGGCCCTTAGTCAAGACCACAGATGACTGGATTCAGAGGAACTGGAAGCCCAACCTGAAACATGGTGTAACCTTTTACCCCGTTGGGAGAGGGTTTTTTGTGTTTGAATTCATCTCAGAAGAAGACCAAGATTTAATATTCAGGAATGGCCCCTACTTTATGTGAATGCAGGGCCTATATCTGAACAAATGGACACTAGAATTTGACCCCACAATCAACCTCCCCAAAGAGGTTCCAGTGTGGGTCAGGCTCCCCAATCTCCCAGTGCATTGCTGGGACTTTGACTCTCTGAAGAGAATAGGGAACGAAATCAGCCACTTCATTGATAAAGCCAATAACAAAGGACAATACTCCTGCGCCAGAATCTGTGTTGAAGTGGATCTTGAGGTCGGCCTACCTTAGGCAGTAAAACTAACAGTTGGATCCTGGACCCACTACCGGAAATTGGACTACGAGCACTTGGCCTTCAAATGATGGAACTGTCCAGAACATGGCCACTTCCAAAGGTACTGTCCCAAACTGGCTACTGAAAAAGAATATGTGGAAGGATGGCAGAAAGCCAAGAAAGGGAAAACTTTCAGCAACACCAAAAAAAAGGATAAAACGATCCAAGAACCTCCAAAGGAAGGTATCTCATCGGCCAACCTCCAGGAAACTTCTAATGATGTCCAAAACCCCGCACATGGTTCAGAAGCTAGCAAAATTCGGGTGACACAAAGCCCAAGCGATCCAGCCCTTCAACCGGCTGCCTCCAGTCTGCCAAAGGAACATACTAGCATGAGCTCGGAAACAGGAGCTGATTCCTCTGAGGAAGGTGACACTGAAGCAAGTAGTCCGTCAGTCTCTCCAAACCAACCAAAGCGTGGATGGAAGCCTGAGAAGAAAAGAAGGGAAGAGCAGTCCTACAAGGATGTAGTTCAAGGCTCACAGCACACCATTCCAGAAATTATGAATACCAGATCGGGGATGAAGCTAGGGAAAACCCCGAAAGGGGGCCATCCCCCTCAACCAGGTAAATAATGCAATACGTCTCCTGGAATTGCAGAGGACTAGGAAGCTCTCTAAAAGAAGAAGCTATAAGGGATTTAGTAAGAGTACTGAAGCCGGAAGTCCTCCTAATCCAGGAGACGAAAATGGAGGAGGAAGCTCTCCTCCGTGCAAGGAACTCATTTTGGAAGAAAGGTCCAGGCAGGGCAGTGAGCACTAGAGGAGCCTCAAGAGGCTTGGAAAATTTCTGGGACTCTGTAAAGCTCGATCTTATAGAAGAAGAAGGCACCACGCACTGGCTATTCACCAAGTTGTACCATAAAGATTCCGGTCACTTCGTAAGTATTTTCAATATGTATGTTCCTGTCTTATTTGTGGAAAAAAAAGAGTGTTGGGATTCTTTAATTTTTTTTTAAAACCAGCATAACCCTGAGAATCTAGTTGTTGCTGGAGACTTAAATGTAACCCTTGCACTGGCGAAAAAAAAAGGGGGATCAATAGTCCGAGATCCTACCAGAGAATGGGTGGAAGACTTGATGCTGAATTGGGACCTTGTAGATATCACCCCTGACAGAGGAAAGTTCACTTGGTCCAATAAAAGATTTGGACCTGGCCACATCGCTGCCCGCCTAGACCGGTTCCTTATTCATTCCTCCTTCCTTACTCTTGGCCTCATGGAATCCTCTAAGATCCACACGCATTACACCTCCGATCATAAACCAATCTCGCTCACCCTCTCCCCTGAAGCTCAGTTAGGTCCCATCCCCTTTCGATTCAGTCCACTATGGGTAAATCAAGATGGCTTCCTTGACATTGTGAACAAATCCTGGAATGAATCGATTTATGGGTCTCCCTTCTTTGTCTGGGAAGGAAAACTTAAAAGGCTCAAAACTGATCTGAAAACTTGGGCTAAAGGTCTAAGATCCCCCACAGATGAAAGGAAAAGAATCTAAAAGGCTCTGGAACAGCACCAACTAGCCATGGAAGAGTCCCCTATCACCCTTGCCTTGCTCAATCAGGAAGCTGATCTCCAAAGGAAGTACCACAAAGCTTGTAGAGAGGAGGAATCCTACTGGAGAGTCAAATAAATAACGCTCTGGCTTCAAGCTGGAGACAAAAACACCACTTTCTTTCACAAGTAGGACCAAGCTAGGAAAATCTACAACTCCATCAATGAAATTCAGATGCAAGACCAAATAATAAAGGACTTCAGCGGCATTAAGGAGGTTTCCCACTCCTTTTTCAAAAAGCTTTACTCTGCCCCGGACCTGGTACCGGTGGATCCGAACTCCTACCCTCTCTCAGAAATTCCAAATCTGATAAGTGAAGAGGACAACCAGCTGCTGAACAATCTTGTGAGTATTCGTGAAATAAAAAAGGCCCTCTTCAATATGGACCCAGACAAAGCTCCCGGGCCGGATGGATTCACAGCCCGGTTCTATTTCTCTTGCTGGGACATAATTAAAAGGGACTTGTACAGAATGATCAAGAAGGCTCAAATCTGCACCAAGTTGGGAGGCAGCACTAATTCCTCTTTCCTGGCTCTCATTCCAAAAGAAAAAGGAGCCAAGAACTTCAATAGATTCCAGCCAATTTCCCTCTGCAATACAGGATACAAAGTCATAACCAAAATAATGGCCAACAGACTTAAAAAAATTCTGCCAAAATTGATTCCGGAAAACCAAGGTGGGTTTGTTAAAGGTAGACATATTCTGGACAATATAATTCTAGTCCAAGAAGCCATTCATACCAGCTACAGGAAAAAATAGAAAGAAATGGTAGTTAAGTTGGACTTAGCCAGTGCTTTTGACAGAGTCAAGCATGACTTCCTCTTTGCTGCCATGAGAAATTTCGGGTTCAATCAGAATTTTATTCAGTGGGTTAAAGCCTGCATTTCAGCTCTCTAGATAGCTCCATTGATTAATGGCCGGCCTACCAATTTCTTCCAGGCCTCAAGAGGATTAAGGCAAGGATGCCCTCTCTCTCCATTGCTCTTTGTCATCCAAGCTTTCGTTCTAAGTTTCCAGCTGAATAGAAGTATCCAAAACAGAGCTCTCTCAGGCATAAGAATAGTTCCCAAGGTCAAGGATGTAAACCATGCCCAGTTTGCCGATGACACTCTGTTATTGGAAGCGGCCAACCTCAAAACAACTAGGAATTTCAAATCAGAACTTGACTGCTATATGAACAACTCTGGAAGTGAAATAAACTTCCATAAGAGTAATATCTATGGCTGGAACTGCTCCCCCCTTGAAATGCTAAACATATCTCGAATCCTTGATATGGAAGGAATCTCATTCTGGGATACCTTTACCTATTTGGGCATTCCTATTTTTAAAGCTTCTCCTAAAGTTGTCCACTGGCTGCCACTTCTGGACAAGCTCAAAAACAAAATTCAAGCTTGGGGAGAAAACTGGCTCAACAAGGCAGGTAAAATTATTTTGATTAATGCTGTCCTCACCAGTCTTCCTATTTATCAGTGTTCAGTTTTGTTAGCACCCAAAACCATTACGAACAAGATTGAAGAGTTGCTCAGGCACTTCCTCTGGGAGGGGGGTCGAAATAATGAAAAGAAGCTGCATCTCGTTAGCTGGGACAAGGTCACAATGCCAAAGCTGGAGGGGGGCCTTCAAATCAGAGATGTGGCCACCCAAAATCTAGCCATGGGTGGAAAAATCCTCTGGAACATGATTTCTGGCAAGAATACTTGGAGCAAGCAGATCCTCCGGAAAAAAATACTTCACAGGAAACAAAAAAAGGTGCCTTGAAAATCCCACAAAAATGCAAACTGGATCTCCGATCTTCTTGTTATGCAAAAGAGCCCTGCCTTACTTCACAGCCAAGCTCATGTGGATACCTGGAAATGGAGTAAATATAAAAATCAGGGAAGATTCTATACTTGGAGAGCAGCCATTGAACAGCCTAAATGAGCTGAGGAACATCAAAGCCTGGCTTACTGGCAACAATTACAGCACGCTGTGGGATATTTCCTCATGGGGAAACGATGACAAAGAATCCTGGGTAAGCTGGAATTTGGGAGATTACCCGGACGAGCTCAAGGAGGAAGCACTGAAGCTGTTGGATATCCTCCAAGGGAAATCGTCCATTACTGCCAGATCTAAAGATAAACGGGGCTGGGCCTCTGGCATAGATAAATATTCAGCATCTGCCGGATATGCTACGATTCTGGAGTGGCCTTGGGCTACCCCCAATCCTGCCCCGTGGAAAGCTCTATGGAACTACACGTCCATCCCAAAAATTGATATCTTCATCTAGACATTGCTTCATAATAGCATTCTCACCAATGACAATCTCAAGAGGAAAGGCTGGGTTGGGCCTTCTCGCTGCCCATTGTGCAAATGTGCTAAAGAAAATGCAGATCACCTGTTCATAGCCTGCGATTTTACCCAAGAGGCCTGGAGAATAATGCTTGGTCCTATCGATATCAGTTTACCCAACTCAGTCATGGAGATGGTAAGTCGCTGGCTCCTCCTTTATCCCTACGACTTGAGCAAAAATAATCTTATCAAGACCACGTGGATGTGGATCCCCAAGTTCCTGTCTTGGAAAATTTGGTTGGAGAGAAATAATAGAATATTCAAGGAAGAAAGTAGGGTCCCTGCCCAAATCGGTGTCAAAGCCTGGGTCATGCTGTCTGAAGCGTTAAACACAAAGGCCCTCAAAAGCAACACTGCCCCACTCTCTGCTGAAGAAGAACGATGGTTTAAGGAGTTTCAGCCAACTCATCATAGCAATGAAGCCATAAACTCGCCCCATAAGTCAAACTGGGAAATCAGACTAGCTGAAATGGAATTCATCAAGTGGAGATCAGTGCTAAATGAATGGTGTCTTTTCTTTGACAGGGCCTTGAAAGGGAACCCTGGTCAAGCTGGAGGAGGAGGTATTATTTTTGAGCCATCTGGCAATCTCCATTTGTCCTACGCATGGGGCCTAGGACAAGCTTCTAACAACCAAGCTGAATTCCTGGCACTATGGTAGGGCCTAATTCAGGAAAGGAAGTTGAACATCCAAAAGCTTAATACCTTTGGTGACTCCAGGCTGATCATCAAAGCGGTTCATACCAAGAAGGTGCCTATGGACATTTATCTTGCCCAAATTTATAGGAAAGTCCGTCTCCTCCTCTCAGAATTCAGAATTTATAAGGCTCATCATGTGTTAAGGAACCTAAATAGCCTTGCGGACGTGGAAGCCAACCGTGGCGCTCTTCTGAACAAAAGCCAGCTAATTGTCAATGGAGGAAGCTCAAATTACGCGATCCCATAATGATAAGGAAAGGAAGTTCACCAAGCACAGAAGTTGTAAGGGAATTAAGATGGAAAGGAAGATCAGTATAGTGTATCTAAACAAGCTATGTAAAGGCCCTGGCAGCCCATTTTCCAGTCTTTAATTAAATTTTAACCGTTTTTGTAAAAAAAAAAACTATGGAAAAGATATGCCACTAACCAGAACATTCATTCAAACATAAACTTAAGGATTTATATTTCATGTGATGGCATAACAAAACTTACAGCCGTAAAATACAAACTTCGATAAAATACAGAAGCTTGAGCTTCAAACTCTTCAGTGAGTTTTACTTCTTCTTCTTTGCCGCACTTCTCTTCTCTGTTCTAATGTTCTATTCTGTCTTCTCTCCTTTTTTTATTTACAATTTCATCCTTCATATAGAAAATTTCTTCCGACTAACCATCTTAAACGTAACATTTAAGAACTGTAATTACTCTCTACCTAGAAACTTAGCTTCACCAACTAAATTCTACTATCTTATATACGAAAAATTTGAACTCTTTATCTTGTCAGACTCTCTGGCACTTTCAGACATGCTACATACTTTGACGGAGTCGGATAATTGGATTATGGATCAGCCAGTGACTGATATTTCAATTATTTCACCAATTTGGATCTCAAATTGGGACAACACCAAGTACAAAAAAAAGAGAAAGACACCTAAAAACATTCTTGAAAAGGAAAGGTCTATAAGAACTATTCTTAATGCATTGTGGTTTATGTAATGGAGTAGCTACATTTATGTGTTTGATGAATGAGTTATTCTATAGCAGTCTAATTCATTTGTAATATTGTGCTTGGATAATATATTCATATAAATGTCTTTATGGGCCTTGAGCATATCTCACATCTCATGTAGGTGTTAGGGAGTTTGAAAAAGAATCAACTATTGAAAAACTTTTAAAAATATGAATTTTCTATGCAATCTTTAGAGTATTTAGGATATGTAATTGGTGGAAGAAAGCTTAGGATTAATCTTATGAATATGGAGGTCATCATCAAGTACCTAAATCCTACTAGTGTCACTAAATTTAGCATCTTTGATAGGTGGTATAGTACCTTCAAAAGTTTACAAAATTTTTATTATTATTATCATTGCACTACTCCTTATCATAATAGCTAGTTCGAGTAGTATAGTATTACACAAGGTGCAAGTGCGATGTCATACTTAAAACAATCTCTCAACCTCATCATTTTGAAATTCCACTAAGCGAACAAAAGCTCCTAGTATGCTGAAAGAAATTTCAGTGGGTGAGATTATGAGCAAAGTGTCACATACATGTAAATTCATAAATAAATAAATAAAAATTATGTTTAGAATTACCATTCTTAGTTGTCGCAAATGTCCTTCTTAGTCATATCATGTTTCTTATTTATTTAACTAAACCTTTTTAAATGTTTGACGCCATGTTTATCATCCGCTCGGCGTGGCTTCAAAATACATCTTGGTCGCAGTCTTTACCAAGGTGATGTAAAAGGTTTAAGTCATTGAGTTTGTTTGTCTAAGATTTAAAATCCTAGACCTATGGACCTAGTATTAACTACACTTGTAATGCATAAGGTTTTTGTGTTCAAGGTTAAGTTCTAACTTGATCTCATAAGGCAATATAAAAGGTTCAACCTTATGGTTTATAGGCAATGGGGAAAAAGTATGATGAGGTGACTTAAAGCTAAATTTTAAACCATGGCATAAGGATCTTAAACCACAGGATTTATAAGCAAGGAGGTGATGGTGCAAGATTTGAATATTGTTTAAATTTTATTCTATGACATGGCATGTGACCATGGGAGACAAAAAATGGATTCCATCGATAAAATCAAGGGTTTTAAATCGGTTTTAAAGACACTGTCATAATTTTTTTAGCTTTAACCTCTAGATATTTTGATCCTTGTACTTGGCTTGGCAATTTGTTGTAGTACTATAATTTTGATTTTTATCTTCAAAAAAAGAGTTGTAACTAATTTCCAACATGAATATATTTATTTTTATCGCAACACCTATCAATATGTTTATTGTAGTTATTATCTAGCACCATGGAATCACTTCAAAATTTGTCTCGAGAGAAAATACCTTCAACATTCTCATTTGTGTCTTCGGAGGAAGATCAGAAGCCTATTTTCTGGGTATTTATGTTGGTATTAGAAATCGATTGAATGACTTCAACATTGTAATCATAACATTTTGAAACATCTTAATGGTGTGCAAAGATTGCAAAGATTTGGCAAAACACTTAGAGCTATGAAAGACACCTGCATAGACTCATTTGCTCATAAAGAAAGGGAAAATGATGTAGACCTCAATGGACAGGAACATTCTTTAGTGTCTATATATTTCACTTGTGCTTTGAAGAGTACCAATCCTAATAACAATAGAATTCAACGCCATGGGAAAAATCAATCCACATTTTTTTGTCTTTGCTACACTGAGTGAAATGTTATTCTCGAGTATTTTTAACATCTAGTTTTTTCAACAAGGGGATAAACTCTATCAAGAAAAATATTATTGATTTTGATGCAAGCTCAAAATATGTACGCAATGAAGAGAGACGAGAGTGATCATGTTATTTGTAGCTCATAATATAGCAAGGGGTCTTGAACTTCTATGGAACATTGTTGTTGAGGACTAGATGAAAACTTTGTCGATGGAAGGAAATGGATTCATAGTAAGTCCTTGTGATGGAGAAGTGTTAAAGATAATACCCACTTCTTATGGGATGAGTGGATGGATGGGTGACACTTAAGAATGAGTTAGTGAATGACTTATGTCCTTTAATGTATCAATCTCCTATGTATGAGAACTAAATAAATGAGCATTACATTATAAATATAGTCCATTATGTGTTTTTTAATACACCAAATTACATTCTTGTTTTAATAATGAAATTGCATTGTTATTTTTTCCAATCCTTTACCAATGTTTGTTTTTCTATTTATCCAGTTATTATGTATATAATAACTGAGTTGTTCTAGAAATTTATTTGGAAAGTATTCCTATAAATTATGTTTATATCTCTTAAACATATTCCTTCTATCCTTGGAATGGATGAGTGTCAGTTTTCCTTGTACCCATAGTCTTTCTCATTGTCATAAATGCATTCCAACATTGTAAGATAATTGGTTAAAAATTTTAATCATCAGGTCAACTAATGTAGAAAACATAGTTGATTTCCATCAAAGTTGGTAAAAACAGACAATATTTCTCTCTCTATATAGCCAAGTTTAAACTCATAGTTATGCCTAATGCATACAACTTTGTAAGAATGGAGAATATTTCATTCTGTGTAAAGCAAATTTTAGACTAACACCATACACCATACAAGCGTGGTAGATTCTCTAATAAAGCACAAAATTTAACCAAGAAATGAACACCAATGCTATATATATATATTCTTTATGCACTTGTCCATTGGGCGTAGCTTGGGTGGTTGGGAGATTTGGTTGTTGCACTCCCCATCCGGGTTCGAATCTCGTTGGGGAAATTTGCTCCTTGGGAGCTATTGTATGTAATGAAATATTAGGTTGGTGAGTCATTTATCGTGATTAATG
>LPNX010023539.1:20630-46820 GCA_001517045.1 Pseudotsuga menziesii | reverse complement strand
TATATATATTGTTTCTGCACTTATGCTATACTTTGTATCATAATTTTATATCCTATATCCAACTAAAATTTGACAAATATACATTAGTGCACATATATACATCATAAAATGCCATATTAACATCCAATCAAAATGGTATATTTAAATAAGGTTTGAACATCAATCTTTATACATAGTAAAAGCAAACAAACGTTTGATCCTTAATATTGCATTTACTCATCCATATTGCTAGACAATTGTTCATGGCCTTGGACAAGAAGCTCTCCTATTAACTAATAGCTTATTGTCATTCCTTCCTAGAGCATCCTTTTTCTTGCAAAATCCGGTAGCAATGTTGGGGGATATTGCCACTCGTGGCTCTTATTAACATCAAGACATTATTTCTAAATAAGTAAAATGTTTATGTGTGTGTGTGTGTGTGTGTGTTGTGGTTCACAAACCCCCATTGGGGCTACTATGTCCATGGGAAGAAATCGCAAGGGGCCAAACCGAAGGGTGTACACCTCGTTAACTCTAATTATGGAGCTAACTCGATGGGGACATCAAGTGAGGCCCTTATATAGAAATTTATATCCACCCGAGGATTTGACCCCAAGACTTTTTGCTCACAACTTACAGCACTCAACCACTTGAGCTAGCCCATCAGGCTACATATATATAAACAATTTATTTATTTAAAAAAATTGATACAAAAATTAAAAATCAACAATTAAAATTATATTTTCCTTTTGCGACAAAAGCATGAGTGGGTCTAACACTTAAGAGCATGCTTTTCCTATTAAGAGGTCATATGTTCAAATCTGGAGGGGGTAGGGTATGCACACCTTCATAAACTTTAGCAATTACATCGTCACATAGAAGGGGTCACTTATCCCACAAACAAGGGAGTCTCATATAACAACTTTGGTGTCTAGCTTAGTTGTGGCCTTCAAAATATATTTTATTGTTGTTTTTGTTTTTGTTATTTTATTGTTATTATTATTATTATTATTATTATTTTGAAGTCATAGCCACGCCAGACACCACTTTAGTATATGAGACGGTCTCATAGACGAAATTGGTGTATGGCTTGGTTGTAACCTTAAAAATAGAACCAGTATAGATTCATCTTAACTATGGCTCTACCAAGCCTTGAGGGGAATCAATTTCTCTTGAGGTGCAAACCCTTTTTAATTTACAGAAATGTCTAATAAGTATTCATACTTGGGAGGGAAATTGCCAACTTTCTTAAGTAATTTCAAATACAATAATTATTAGTAGAAGAATGAGTTGAGAAACATTAATAATCATATAATCAAATACTTTTCCAAAAATTGCTTTACTTGTCTTTCTTTAAAACTAATAATGAATATTAAGAGCACCTAATGAGTAAAATAATCCATATAAAATTTTAAAATCTAGATTTAGAGGATAAATTGGAACTTGAAAAGCATTTTACCATCAAATGAAGATTTTAAACATTTATCCAAATGTTTTTGAGAAATGACTTGTTTTTCCCCATAACTAAAAATGAACATTTACATGTTAGGGTTAACCTTGACTTGCGGATGAGAAAAGATGTAAGTGGTTTAAGGCACATGGTTTTACTCGCGGTGGTTTCTTGCTAGTTGTATTTGCAATTAAAGAGCATTATAAATATGGTTGTAATATTCCATTGTAATGGAAAGCTTGGTCAACCAATAATAAATCTATTATTGAAGGTTGTTTTTTCCCTACAATTTTTCTTTTTACTACTCAAGTCAATTGAATTTTACTACTCAATTGGTAAGATTGTAAGTATGCCCTAATATGGTTGTATATTTATATGAGTATAATATTTTTTATTTTTTATTTTTTAATTATAAGCTCACATGTTATAAGTTGTTTTATTTTTTACTTTTTATTATTATTATTTTTATTGAGTTGACATGTGCGACCTAGACTTTACAGATAATTATTATTATTATTATTATTATTATTATTATTATTCTTTTAAGGTCACAACCAAGCAAGACACCAATTTGGTATATGAGGCCCCCTTGTTTGTGGGACAAGGATCTGCCTCTACACAACTATTTAACTACTAAAGTCTACAGAGGTGTTCATACCCTACGCTTGTCTCATTTGAACCTATGACCTCTGAAAAGAAAATCACCTCTCAAAAGAAAACACGTGTTCTTAAAGGTTAGATCCACTCAAGCAATGCATAGAAACCCATAATAGTCCATAAAACACACAAATTTAAAACACAATTTATAAAAAATAATAAATAAACACAACACTCATTTTAAATTATTATTTTAAATATTTGTAATTAATAAAAAAATTTATTAAATATTCAAATAAAAATCAATATAAAATATAATTACTTCATGTTAAAAATTATAATCCATAATGAAAATTATATTATCCTCTCTTAACAAAGATGGATTTATAAATAACAGAGAACCTCTCTTAACAAAGAGAGATTTAAAAACAACACAAAAATCCAAAACAATAATATAAGACACATAAATCTCAAACAAAATTCACATGAAATCATGTGGATATATGAAGACTAAGAGTTCAACCCACTTACATCCAAACAAGATTCGCTACATAGCAACATTTCCCTTCCATTAGTCCTTATTTTCTATTGGCTAAAGAAACAACCTTTTGGTGAGTATGGGAAAAACTTGTGTTTAGAGATGCGACAGTTGAATCTATTAGAAACCTCTATCATAAAAAAATGTTCTTGAACTATCATAGAAAAATGTACTTGAACTATTAGTAATGTTACTATAAATTAACATTATGATACTAGTAATAATTATGATAATAAAGATGCTAACTTGGGGTTAGGGGTGAACATGGTCATGTTATCGACCCTGAAACAAGTCTTAGAGCTATTGGTTTATTTCTTGGTTTAACAACATTGTCAACGTAACAATTTTTGGCAACACAATGATGTGCCTATGCGCAAAATGATGGTGAAATAGATTGAATATTTAAACCACTAAGTTAACTTAGGTTTGTCATAGGTTAAAAGTTTACGTGTATATTTTTGGTCCAATGAAACAGCTAAAGAATGTGTTTAGCAACCTTTACTTCCTAAAGAATATCTCCTAAAGTCAAGAGATGATCAATTATTTGATGGTTATGTTTGAACTTTGATTTTCCCTTTATATGGAGCTTTCTTGATTCAACTAACTTAGAAAATTAGGCTTCAAACAATAAACTCAAGGGAGAATAAATAAAATACAACCTTTACTTCCTAAAGAATATCTCCTAAAGTCAAGACATGATCACTAACTTAGAAAATTAGGCTTCAAACAATAAACTCAAGGGAGAATAAATAAAATACAACCTTTACTTCTTAAATAATATCTCCTAAAGTCAAGACATGATCATTTATTTGATGGTTATGTTTGAACTTTGATTTTCCCTTTACATGGAGCTTTCTTGATTCAACTAACTTAGAAAATTAGGCTTCAAACAATAAACTCAAGGGAGAATAAATAAAATACAATATGATAATGAAAAAATATCTCAATAATAATAGTTTGGAAAGCTACAATAATTAATCTCCATAATATTAAATAAAAGATAATTCAAATATCCATAATTACATAATAATAAATCGATAACCAAATATTATTATTAATTATATTAGCTTAAATGATAACCTTTGCACAATAGACCTAAATATGGCTAATAAAGATATGTATGTTACTTGAGAAATGGAGAACACATATGTGTTTATGATATGACCATAAGATCATTCAAAGGGTGCAATCATAAGCATGTAATAGTGTTGTTGTGTGTAAACAAAAGTGTGGACTGATTTCAAATCTCTTCCAAGATATTCCACAGGATCACTTTAGTCCTGCACTCTTGAGATAAAGATGAGTGTGAGAATTTGGCAAAAATATTTTTTTCCCTTTGAGTTGTTACCGAAAAAGGCAAAGGTTATTCACCTCAAAACACATTGTTTTGAGGTCTTCATGATGCTAAACACCCTAATGGAATTGAGAACTGTGAGTTGCTCATATTTCTAAGGTGAAATAGTGACCAACCACTAAATTTGAGGAAAACGCATGCAACAAAAGATGAGGCATTCTAGATAAACCTTGGTCCACGCTTCTGAAATATAACTTTTAACTATCATGAGTATCCATGTCATTATCGTAAAGTCCAAAGTTCAGGTCCAATGTCTACGCCCGATCGACGCTTTTCCCAAACAATCCACCCTTCTTCTTGAGAGGGAGCACTGTTACCATTGAGAAAAGTGGAATACAATAGCAGTGACAACAAGAAATACATAATTTCAAAATTTGAATGGAAAATGGTTGATAAATGTGGATTTTTCAGAGAAAACAGTACTGAATTCCAGAGCAACAATGGCAAGAAGGATGCCTCCAATACTTTTATTGAAAGCGGGAAATATGCAGGTGAAGAATGTATACTTCAAGTTCTCAAGCAAATGATGCTTCAGATTGTATATCAGACAGATGGGGCAACAATCATTCGAATGACTAAGCAGGTTTTTTGGAGAATAGGTCGCTTGTTAATGGACTAGACACATTATAAGGCCATCGAAGGTTGTTTTCATTATCCTCTTTTCCATTGAAAGAGTATGTCAGTTCTATAAGCAAACAATGAACTGCATTCCAATATTGAGTTCAAACGGGATTTACCTAAAACACTTAACAAGTGCACTTCCACTAGTATCAAAATGAAAATCCGTAATTTTTCAATGCTTATTGTATCTTATGGATGGTTATCAGAGGGAATACAATGGATTCAACAATATGTTTATTTTGAAATGAGCAATTTTTTATTGTATTTAGATATATGCTCAGACCAATTAGCTCTATGGAATCTGTATTGGGATTTTTTTCTTTTTGTATCGATTATGTCTACTTTTATGCATCTATAATTGGGTGTTTGGACTACTCTTGACATATTATTTTTATATGTTTATATCGTTTATGTCTACTTTTTCATATATGTAATTGGGCATTTGGAGTATTAGCAAGTATGAAATAGCTATGGTGATTATCTACTAGTCTAAGCTCCAGCCTTACCTCCATGGACCAAAATTATCTTTAATCGCAGATACTATAACCGCAACTTCAAAAGTGAAACAGACATTGGAAACCTCTTACACACCAAGCGAAATTTCCTGCAATCAAACTATAGTAGGAAACAAAACTCCGTGACCTTATTATAAACTTAACGGATGTGAACACCATGGGAGATTCGAACCCAGTGCCTCATTTTTTGAAGTTGAATTCAAGTTTGAACTATTATTCTGAGAACTATAAACACATGTATGTAGCAGCAGGACAAGCATTTGATATTGTCTTTCATGTTTTGTTTTGTGGTTATACTCTATGACCTCTTATGGACCTTTATAGGGAGAACTAGGGCTCAGACCTTCCAGGTGAATTTATTACCGTTGTCGATATATTTTTCAAGAATTTATTTGTTATTTGGTTTCTCATTGAATCTAACCCCGATTCTTACCATCTTGTAGGATATTACAAGTGATCTCTTATCGTTCACATATGTTTATACTTGTTTTGCTTGAATGGAAGAGGTTTGGGCTAGCTCCAAAAAATTCAGCCATTGTCATTACAAATTTGATCTTGCTTAGATAAGTCCTTCCTCCTAATAAAAGTTGGGATATTTTTTGTGAATGTGTTATTTAAAATTATGGATAGAACCCAAATGGATGCAACAAGTCATCTCTTTTCTTTTCGAGTGGAATGGTCAGCTAAGGTATCTAGCTTTATAGAAATAACTACTTTATGGGCTGATCCCATGGTATATTTAGCTAGCTTTACATCATAATCCTAATTGCAATCAGTGCATTTTCAATCCTTGTCCATTAGAACCTTCTTATGGTCTATCTGCTAACTAACTTGTTTGATGTTAGTTCAGAAATAGTGTGCAAGTCCCTGGTTTGGTTTCTCTTACACTGTGGCATCAAAATTTTTGTTCCACATTAATATGCCTATCAATCTCTGTAAAATCCACTATTTTATCCTCTTGAATGCTTTATTAAATGATTCATTTAGTCAAATATTCATAAAACATAACCACCCATTTATATCCATCTTTCATATGAGGCATGTTCATATTTGAAAATGTTAGAGTGAAAACAACCAAATGGACCCTGGCCACTAGCAAATATGATTGATCCTCATGGAATAAGGATACTACAACTAATATGTAAACATATGGCTTGTAGTGAGCTCTTATTCCTCGTAAGACTGACCAATGCAAGTAGAAATTTGAAATCGAGCATGGGAAGATATCAACATTGTATGGCTACATAGGACTACAGATTTTATAGTCTCTCTTGAGCAAAACTAGAAGGATAAGGCCGGACCACATTGTTTCGAGATATTGTATACTATTTTTTTAATTTTGAATAAAATAATTGCAACTGATTAAATAATAATATAATTATTTAATATTTTTTTTTAACATGAACGGGTAATTTTATTAAAAACAAGAGAATTACGGGTCTTTTAGCCGTAACCTATTTACAATTTTTGGGAATGCCTTGAACTGAAAAAATATTTACAAAAAGGGAGAGAATCGCCCAGTTAAACAATATTCAGCTGCTATAGAATTACGGGATAGGATGGAAATAACTATCTTCCCCATTGATACTAAGAAAACCTTGAGGCAGAAGACATGCTTTGTTGGCCAGGTCATATGCAAGGTGATTTTGGTCCTGAAGGATGTGGAAAGAATCAGACTTTTCTAAGCCTTTCAATAAAATCTTGGTTCTCTGCAAAATTATAGTCAAGGCAGAATTATTTATTCTTTCAGCTGAATTTAAGGATTTTATCAAAATCTTTGAATCACCAAATATTTGCACTGACTTATATCCCTTCTTCAAAACCAGATGGCTTTCCAAGAGAAGGGCATAGCCTTCAACCTAATTATTGGACATTGTTCCAAGCCCCAGTTAAACCTGACAGAATACAATCTATCTGGTGAGTAGACCAATCGCCCAACTCCTGAACATTGAAATGTTTCAATCCAGGGTTTCGATATAACTGAAGATTGAAAGATTCGAAACATTTTCTACAGGAATTCCAGATACCAGAGCCTAATGAAGTGTTAGCTGAAGTAATATTCCTCAAAGATCTACCCTTTAGGTATTTCATCCTAAAAATCCTACTGACTGGGTGGTTTTTTTCCTTATAAAGCCGCCAAATTATCCATCCCAGGATCACAAATTTGAAATCCTCCTTCTGAAAGGGGCCACTTAATAACTTCCCAGCTGACTAGGTGCATCTTATTTTGGCCACCTCTACCTCCACTCCATAGAAAATATCTCAAGAATTTTGAAATCTGGCCCGAGATAGATTTTGGTGCTAGCAACAAGGTAGATTGGAAAATGGGAAATGCTGAAGGACTCACTTGATCAAAATTAATTTCCCAGCTTTAGTTAGACACTGTCCACCACAAAAAGCAATTTTTTCCTTTAACTTTTCCAACACCTCGAGCCACAAAGAGGGAGAGGACAAACCAATATTTAAAGGGATTCCTAAATACTTTATCTTCTCCCACTTGACAAATCCAAGAAATCCCAATAAATATACAATTCGGACTACTACCAGAAATTCAACATTCCATCCATAGACAACACTTTTTATTTTGTTAATCAATGCTCCTGAAATGTTGCATAATTTATTGAGGGTAACGTGGAAGGCCCATGAAATCTTCATTGAGTCTCCTCCAAGAAAGAGAGAGTCATCCGCAAAAAAATCATGCTTAATTGGGTCCACACCCCTAACACTCTTAATCCGTGGAAGATACCCAGCTTCCTTTTCTACAATGAGTTTACGGCTGAGTGATTCCACCATCAAAATATATAGGAAATGAGACATCGGGAAACCTTGACATAGACCTCTAGTTGCTTTGAAAAAATTAGTGGGCCTGCCATTAACCAAAGGTGCAATCCAAGGATTTTCAATGCAGGCTTTGATCAGGTTTACAAACTCGGGGAAAAAACCAAAGGATAGCAGAATCTCATAAAGGAAGGGGAGATTTACTCGATCAAAAGCATTCTTCATGTCCATCTTTATTAACATACCTTTCTCTTTTCTTTGGAAGCTTGAGTGGATGGCTTCTTGAACTTGAATGACATTATCCACTAGGTTCCTGCCTTTAACAAAACCCCCCTATAAGGGAGAGATAACCTAGAAGGAGCTTAAATCTGTTAACTAATAGCTTGGATAGAATCTTATAGGAAGCATTGCATAGTGAAATAGGATGAAATCTATCAAAGGAGGAAGGATTATCTTCCTTTGGAATGAGGGCTAAGAAAGTAGAGTTGGTGCACCCACCAACATTACCTTTTTTTTTGAAAGGCAGATCCTATACGGATCAGATCTCACTTGATAATGGGGCAGCAGACTACGTAAAAGTGTATTGAAAAACCGTCCAGGCTAGGAGCTTTATCAAACTCCATAGCCCAAATGACTTCAATAATTTCTTTTTCCGAAAAAAATTTCATTAAATTAATATTGTCCTCAAGGCTGACTAGAAAAGGGATGTTATCCAGAAATTCAGAAGACACCTCATCCCGATATACACCATATTCATGAAAGAATTGTTGAAAGTGGATGTTAGCTGACTATTTGAGAAGATCTTTCCCTTTGATGAGGACCCCATCACCAATAGAAATTTCGGAAATGTGGTTTCCAAAGAGGCTATTTCTACACTGGCGATGGAAGTAAGCAGAATTCTTATCCCCTGCTAATAGCCAAACACTTCTAGATTTCAGCCTTAGTTGTTCCTCCTCATGCCTAAAATATTTAGTGGATTTGAACTGAGCAAGTCACTCCTGAGCTAGAAGAGAAGAGGATATATCAAAATTTTCCATGTTGATTTGAAGTTCAGTTAACTCATCTGCGCTTTCCTTTCTGCAGGTCGTTGGATTAGAGAGAGGGTCCTTTACCCATTCCTTCAACGCAACTTTTGTTTTTTTCAATTTTTGTTTAGAAATCAAACTGGGAGATCCAACGATGAATTGAGACCAGACCTGAGATACAATATCCAAAAACCCAACTCGCTCAATCCAAATTGGGCTGAACCTGAACGGAATTGGCCCTAAATTCTCTTCAAACTCAAACAACAGAGAGATAGGGTGATGGTCTGACGTTATCTTAGGAATAATTTTTGAAGAAATGATTTTATCGTCCATTAGAGTGCTATGAACAAGGAATCTATCAAGTCTGGCTAAGATACTAGCGACCCCCACCCTGTGATTTGACCATGTGAAACACCCAGTCTTGGGATTTAAATCGATCAAGTCCCAATCTCGAATTAAATATTCCACATAATCCTGCATGTGATCCTTGCCACGCAAGCCTCCTTTTTTTTCATTTGGTGCTAAAGTAATATTCAAATCACCTGCTAAACCTATATTAACACATTGTAATTACAGGCGTCGGCCCTATACATATAAAAACATTTAAATAAGTAATACCAAAGCTACAACCCTGTCAACGCTATGCGAATAGCCATGACATCCATTGGAGGGTTCCATCCAAAGATACGACCCTTCGCTTACACAACTTAAAACAATAATATAAAACCCATTACAATCTATCAAAGATATACCAACAACAATGATTTACAATCGAATGGTTACACCCAATGTCGGCTCTTATATTTTTAAATACATAGTATAACCATTAAAACAAAATAGGATTTACACAGTTGTGCACCCGTGGCCTTGCACCACTTTCTTGCTTCCCCCGCTGGATTAGAGTCAAGGCTTCCCTGATGCCATGCGCCATTTGTAACTTTTCCTACATGCCGCGTGCAACAAGAATACAAACCGTTAAAAAAGGATTGGCCACGAGGGGCCTCCCTTGGTGAATCTCAGACTCCTAGAGTAGTTCAATTTCTTTGGCTGCAATCTGGGCTTAAACCACTGTCAGGGTCTCGACCATATACTCCCCCCCCCCAAATTAAACATTAGAGGGGCTGAATTATCATCAACAGGTGGGGCACTAGTAGAAGAGATAGCTGAAGGCATATTCCGCCCCTTCACATCGTCGAACTTGCCATTGTTGAGCCATGATCTCATGGGGAAAATAGTTACGAGTGGCTTGCAAATAACTATAATCAAGTTCAAGCTCGAACAAGATGATCCATTATTTATCCATGGGTAAATTTATAACCATTCCACTCTTCTGGGTGATGTATCCTGCCATCATCCATTCTGATTGATGTTTCCATTTTGCACCCATCAGAACATCGACCTTATAGACCCAGAGCCCATTATTCTTTGCGAGATCCACCTTACCTTGTGAAAGATCAGTAGCCCTTTTCCCCCTTGATGGTTTCCTCGTACGAGTTTCTTTTCTTTTAACAGTCCAAGAGAAAAAGCACGAAATTACCCCACCGATATTCCAAAGGGGATGTGTCAGATAGCTTATTTGATGGGAGGGAACGATTACACCTAGCCTTCATCAGGGATGATAGATCATGCACCTCTCATGGGTGATCACCTTCCATCCTGCCCACATCCTCCTCCGCCAACTCTTCACATCGTCTCCAAATCGTGTTCCATTCCTTTTTGTCATTGATCACTTATGCATGGAAATAATTATTCCTTCCAACCCCTTAGTTGCCAAGAGCGTCTGCCACCCTATTACCAGTTCTTGTAACATCCATGAATTGGAGCGTTGGGGTTCCCAATAACAACCTTTTAAGCTCTGTAAGCCAACCTTCCCACCTCCGATTTTTCGAGACCTGGGAAATGGCTTCCCCATGTTGGATTCTTTTGGAAATATTAGTGATTACCAGGGAGTCCCCTTCCACAGTTAATGGAGTCTTTTTCTGTTGTAAGGACCACGATAACCCATTGATGAGCCCTTCTAACTCCTCCAAATTGTTAGTGTTGGTTCCAATGTTGCCCCAAAAGATGCTGAGAACTATTCCCTTAGAGTTCATGATGGCTCCTCCAAATCTTGTGGGGCATGGATTTCATTTTGCAGCTCCATCAAAGTTAATTTTGAAAGATCCAGCTGATGGACATTGCCAAGATTTTGAGCTGCAAGGGGGCTTGAGCGTTGTTTTGATTCGGGGACATTTTCTCTGAATTTGATCAGCAATTGTTTAGGCCACTAAGGAGCGTATTTATTGTGCCACAATTTATCCCATGGCTTCTCCTCATGTGTTATCCTTTTCCACCAGATTTTGGCTCCCATTGCTTTGTTTATATCTAATGGATCTCATAGTCCTAATCCCCCAACTTCTTTGGGTTTGCATATGGTTTTCCAATCCACTAGTGGCCACTTTCTGTGTCTTTCTATTCCCTCGCACAAGAATTTTCTCTGGATATTCCTTATCTATTTTATCACTGATTTTGGTGCAGCCAGTACATAAAAGAGATAGAGCGACATAGCTTGTAGGACAAATTTTACAGGATGGGTCTTATTGGGAAGTTAAGGGCTCTAAAAGTCCAATGACCAAGCTTCTGCTTATTTTTGTCCAGAAGTTCCTTCCACGAATTTTCCTTATAGTGGATTCAGCTAACGGTGCCCCTAAATATTTTAGAGGGAAGCCCTCCTTTTGAGAACTCTATAATTCTAAGGATATTTTTTTTAGTGATTTTCAGAGTGTTGACGAAGTAGACCTGGGATTTGTCCTTATTAATTTCAAGTCCACTGGCCTTAAGGAAGGTATCAAGCCCCTCTTTTAGACCGTGGGCCTCCTATACAGTAGAAGGTCCGATAAGCATTGTGTCATCCACAAACTGTTGATGAGTTTGTGGTTCTAGATCAGATATAAGGAAGAGCGCATTGATTTTGTTCTCATTGCGCAAATTCTTGAGCATTCTCCCCAATCCCTCGGCTACAATAATGAACAAAAAGGGAGACAGAGGATCGCCCTATCTAATTCCTCTTTAAACTTGAAAGGGTAGGGAGGGAGTCCCATTGACCAATATGGAGAACAAGGCTGATGAAACCATTTTCATAACCCATTCGGTCCATTGATCAGAGAAACTGAAATCCTATAGGACACCTACTAAGAATTTCCAATTTATTAGTTTATCATAAAATTTCGATAAATCCAGTTTTAGAAGCATACCTCGAAATTTCCCAAATTTTAACAAGTGGATGGTTTCATGAACCAGAATGATACCATCCAAAATCTACTGTCCTTCGACGAATCCCTCCTATTCAAGAAAAATAGGATGGGAAGCAAAGGTCGGAGCCTGTTGGCAATAACCTTTGAGATAACTTTATAAATGACATTACATGAGGCAATCAATCTTAGTTTTCCAAGGTCCTCTGTGCCATTTTCTTTGGGAATAAGCACCATAAAGGTTGCATTAAGAGCTTCAAAAATCTTACCAGTATCCCTTTGTCATTCTCCATTTGTTTGACATCTGCTTCAACTTTTTCCATCTCAATTGGTTTCAAAAGCATGAAGTTGTGCTCTTCCAAAATGACCTTTGGAATGTGCTACATCACCTCCCTCTGAGCAGCGTACCAGTCCCAATATAGTTCCTCAATGAGATTGGTGAAGAGTGTATTCAAAGTGAGTTCCAATTCCTCCTGATTCTTGACAATGGTCCCTTCCTCTCTTTCCATTCTCTGTTGGAGACATTTACCACCTTACACATTCATTTTGGTCAATTTGGCCAAGTTAAACCACTATCCTAAGTATTATTGACTTAAATAACATCAGAAAAGCACTAGATGGCATCAGCTAGATCACTTCCACGCCTACCTTTAGTCAAGGAGGCTAATTGGAGCACTCTGGGGGTGATATGAGTGTCATTAATGCACCATATTGCTAACTGATGGTTACAATCAGTTAAACAGTGCAGTGAATGTGCCTTCCTTCATTAAATTGATTATTTAATGAACTGGAGTCAACAGGGGTGCCTCCAACCACTTCTGATGTTCAGTTACACTTTAGTTAACCTCATCGGAGTTCATTGGAGTCATTGAGGCACTACCACTTGATGGTTGGCTTGATGTGACATGTGTCTGACCTCTTTCAGTTAGACTTAGTCATTTATTGCACTCTGACTTCAGTTAGGTCTTAATTGATTCAATTAAGGTTTTGATCAGTGGTTAACTTGAGTGTTGATTGTGGCTTACATTTAGTTAAGCTAGAATCACTCATTCAATTCGAATGACCTCCTTAGGAATTCGAATGGCTTTGTCATTCATGCTTGCAGCTTGATCTTGTATTGTATTACTCATTCTTTTTTGTGAATATACAGAACAACTACTCATTTTGTAGCTCTATTACACCATTTTCATGACTTATTGTTATTAATATTTGATGAGACTTGTGTTTAGTCCCTAGATTACTATGGGAGATTAATATGGTATCAGATCTCACGGTGGGACGAAGCTTAGATCTCTCAAAAACAAGGTTTTTGACAGATCTTGCATGAAAATTGAGCAATAGCTCAAAAATCCAGCACTGCACCAAAAGCCAAGGCTTACCACTTAATACCCCAAGTAAAGAACTTGTTGGTCAAGCTTGCTTAATTGACTATGCTGGGTGTGATGAAAGCCTAAAATGTGCAGGCTGTCTAACCTTACATTGCCCTTTCTGTTGTGATTTTCAGGTTTTCTACACGTGAAGCATTTGCTCCAGCAGATTCAGATGGCCTCTTCAGTAGATCTTTTGAGTCCATTCAACTTCCACTCATGGAAGGAGACATGGAGATCCAGATACACTCCAGAGGACTCTATAGGGTCACCATGGACACTGAAGATGAGCCTGGTACTGCTATAGAAAAATCAATATTCTTGAACAAGAAGGATGAAGCATTCAGATTCTTGTGCCTCTGTATTTCCCAAGATCTTCTTTTCCATCTTCCGGGATTGAAGACTCTAAAGGAAATTTGGGACAAATTGGAAAACCTATATGGAAAGTAGGATGATTTGAGAGTTTACCAGCTCAAAAATGAATTGATGTCTCTCTATCCTTCCAATTTCGAGACCTTGAATGACGTTTTCACAAACTTCAAGAACATTGTATTACTCTTGAAGCAATGCAAAGTGGAGAAGGTGGATGATCATCTCATCCTCGCCATACTCTCCAAACTTGGAGATGATTATTCATTTTTTGTCTCTACATTTCGTGTGGGGAATCTCACAACCCCTAGATGGAAGATGTCTACACTCAATGCCTTCATTGAGTCCCTAACAAGTGAACATGATAAGCTTATCCAGATGGGGATCATCAAATCCTCCCATGATCAAGCCCTCCATGTCTCAGGGCCCAAAGATCTGAAGGGTAAAGGAAAGCAGTAGAAGAACCCAAAAACTAAATTCCAAGCTCCTAAGACTAAAGTTGAAAACCAACAGCATGATGAGTCTTCCGGCTCAAGGAAGAACAAAGGAAAAGGGCATCATGGAAAGGAAAAAGTCAAGTGTTCATACTGCGGGAAGGGCTTCCACCCTAAACATGCCTGCATGAAGAAGAATCTTGATCAATCTACCTCTCTCCTTGAGAGAAATGACATCAATCTTCTAGAAATCTTTCGGAGGAGAGATCAGCAAGATCAAGAACCACAGCATGAAAAAGGTCATTCCCTCATGGCAAGCACTTCGAATTCCAAAGCACTCTTGATTGATTCTGGAGATTTGAACCACATGATGGCTGAAAGAGACTCCTTTTCATCCTTGGAGACTGGAAAATCCATCCCCATCCACATGGGAGATGACTCCACCATCATGTCAGAAGGACAAGGTACGATTGATCTTGAGAATGGCTATTTTTCAAATGTTTTGTATGTACCTTCTTTGGCATCAAATATCCTTAGTGTCTATCAGATGACACATACAGGAGTGCCTAAGAGAGTTTCGTTCAGCCCAAATGATGTTGAGATAACGGAACTTGCATCTGGAAAACTCATTGCTAAAGTCCTTGCAAACCATCATGGAAAAGCCTATGAGTTCTCTCACTTTGTGGCGGATGCAAAGCCCACTGCCATGCTAACTCATGGAAATGAAGTTAGTAGGCTGTGGCATGAAAGGTTTCGCCATCTAAATTTCAAATATTTGCAGCAATTACAGAAAAAATCCATGGTTGAATTTCTCCTGGTCATCAAGGAAACCACTAGAAATTGAAAGGGCTGTGTGGTTGGAAAACACCCTGAGCACAAGTTCGATCGGGGGAAGGCAAACCGAGCTACATGCATATTGGGGCTGATACATTTTGATATCAGCAGTATGATTCCTATCACATACATGAATGGATCAAGGTATCTTCTGACTTTTATTGATGATTTTTCAAGGTACACATGGGTCTTCTTTCTCAAAAGGAAGTCTGAAGTATGTGAAAAAATTTCTGAACTGAAGACCTTGATCGAGAATGCCTCTGGGCTTAAGATCAAGATCTTGAGATATGATAATGGTGGGGAGTATGTCAGTAATTATTTTCTACACATGCTCCCAAATTGGTATTCAGGTCCAACATTCAATTCCCTACACATATGCTCCCAAAGTGGTATTCAGGTCCAACATTCAATTCCCTACACTCCCCAGCAGAACAGAGTAGCGGAAAGGAAGAATTGGTCTCTCAAGGAGATGACCACCTGTATGTTGGAATCAAAGAAGTTGGATGCAAATTTGTGGGCTGAAGCCATGCATGCTACAGCATACATTCAGAATAGGGTGCCACACTCATTTTTGAAATGGAAGACCCCTTTTGAAGCATACTTCGGACACAAGATGGATGTGTTGAATCTGCGGGTGTTTGGGTCCACTGCATGGGTCCAGATTCCACTTGATAAAAGAAGGGCTTTGCAACCGCAAAGCATCGAATGTTTGTTTATTGGGTATACTGATGAATCAAAAGGTTTCAAGCTGCTGCATATCAAAACAAAATATATCATCATCAAAAGGAGTGTCAAGTTCGATGAGCCTCTTCAGGAAATGGAACTAGTGAAGGACAAAACTATTGAATTTCCTTCCTATTCTACTGAATATTTGGATGATGAAATTGGGGGTGATGAACCTCATTTGGATCCTCTGATTTCTGATATTAGTGTTTAGAAAACATCAGATGCTGAATCAGAACCTGAAGTACAAAATCATCTTCCCTCGTGGGCCCGACAGACACTCTACTCCGCAGGAGATAACATCGGAAATCCGGATGATCCAAGGAGGACACGGTCTGATTTCCAAAGAGAAAGTATTGCGCTCTCTTGTCCTGATAATTTGCTGTTCAAAACTTGCTATTTTATGATTATTTTAGATCCAAAATTCTACTACCATGCTTGGAAGGATCTGAGATGGCAAGTTTCCATGGATGAAGAGATGAATTCTATTTAGAAAAACACTACTTGGGAGCTAGTTTCTCTTCCTCCGGGAAGGAAATTGGTTCAATGCAAGTGGGTGTTTCAGACCAAGGTTGCTTCTGATGGAAGCACCTAAAAATATAAGGAAATTCTGGTGGCAAAATGTTTCTCTCAGGTCCAAGGTGTGGACTACCATGAGACCTTTGCACCAGTTGAAAAAATGGACTCCATTCGCCTAGTTTTGGCAATTTCGGCATCTAACCACTGGGAAGTGCATCATATGGATGTTAAGTCAGCCTTTTTGCTTGGATATATTCATGGGGAGATATAGATGAATCATCCTGAGGGCTACATCACTGATCCATCTTTGTTTTGCAAGCTAAAGAAGTCACTATATGGGTTAAAACATGCCCCAAGAGAGTGGTATTCCAACATGGATGCCTTCCTTCTCTTGCAAAACTTCCAAAGGTGTAGATCAGATCCAAATGTGTATATACAGAAGTTTGATGGTCATTTAATCATTATTTTTTTATATTTTTATTACTTACTGATCACAGGAAGCACAGTTGCTTCCATTTCAGCCATCAAAACTGCTCTCCACAATTCCTTTGAAATGAGTGATTTGGGGCTCCTAAAACAATTTTTGGGGCTTGAAATTGAGCAAAATTATGATGGGATAATGGTCACTCAGTACAAATACATATCAGACCTATTAGTCAATTTTAACATGGCTGAATGTGGGCTTGCACCATTCCCTTTCCTTTCAGGGATCAGCCTTGAAGAAGGTAAAAGCACACCTCCCATGGACTGCACTATCTATCGACAGCTGATTGGTAGTTTGTTGGACTTGACAAATTCTCATCCTGATATCTGTTACGCCGTAAATGATGTATCAAGATACATGCAGTAGCCTCATGATATTCATTGGAAGGCAGCCAAGAGTATCCTCCAGTATATTCAGGGAACCAGGACCTATGGCATTCACTATGCTGTAGACTCCGAGCTAGAGTTGGTTGGATACACAGATTTCGATTGGGTGGGTGATTCTATTGATCAGAATTCTACTTCTGGATATATATTCATGTTTGTTGGTGGCCCCATTTTTTGGTCTAGCAAAAAGCAGGCTGCCATAGCATTATCTTCAGCAAAGGCTGAGTATCGAGGAGAGGTGAATGCTTGCATCCAAGCAGTTTGGTTGCAAGGTATTCTTTCAGAGTTTGATCTTGGTAGTACTTTGTCCACTCTCCTCTTTTGTGACAATCAAATTGTTATTAAGATATCCACAAATCTAGTTACCAGGCAGAGGACCAAACATGTAGAGATCCACATGCACTATATCAAGGAGATAATGCATGACAGGACCATCATTCTACAATACTACCCGGCTGATGAGCAGATTATAGACATCTTCACCAAGAGATTTTCAGAAAAGAAGTTCACTTACCTCCGTTCACTACTGGGGGTGAGTTCATCAAGGTGATTAAGACTAATTTCAGTGTTCAGCTTGAGGGGGGGGGTTTTCCCACTGGGTTTTCCCTCTTTTTCGCACTTAGTTTGTTTTTGAGCATTGTTCCAGTTTTAGCATTGTATGGGGTGACCTATGGCCTTAGTTTCCAGGGTCCTAGCATTTTTATGCATTTATGTTTTCTAACTCCTCCTGAGTATAGCTTAAGGGGGGATGTTGGAGACATTTATCACATTACACACTCATTTTGGTCAATTTGGCCTAGTTAAACCACTATCCTAAGTATTATTGACTTAAATAACATCATAGAAGCACTAGATGACATCAGGTAGATCACATCCACCCCTACCTTCAGTCAAGGAGGCTAACTTAGCCTTCTCCTACACTCGGGGAGGCTAACTAGAGCACTCCAGGAGTGATCTGAGTGTCATTAATGTACCATATTGCTAAATGATGGTTACAATCATTTAAACAGAGCAGTGAAGGTGCCTTCCTTCATTAAATTGATTATTTAATGATCATTTAATGAACTAGAGTCAACAGGGGCACGTCCAACAACATCTGATGTTCAGTTACACTTCAGTTAACCTCATCGGGGCTCATTGGAGTCATTGATGTGCTACCAATTGATGGTTGGCTTATTGTGACATGTGTCTGACCTCTTTCAGTTAGACTCAATCATTTATTGCACTCCAACTTCAGTTAGGGATTAGTTGAGTCAATTAAGGTTTTGATCAGTGGTTAACTTGAGTGTTGATCGTGGCTTACATTTAGTTAAGCTAGACTCACTCATTCAATTCGAATGACCTCCTTAGGAATTCGAATTGCTTTGTCATTCATGCTTGCAACATGATCTTGTATTGTATTACTCATTCTTTGTGTGAATATACAGAGCGACTACTCATTTTGTAGCTCTATTACACCATTTTCATGACTTATTGTTTTTAATCTTTGATGAGACTTGTGTTTAGTCCCTAGATTACTGTGGCAGATTAATATTCTCACCATGCGGTTTCCCTGGTGATGCTAGATGGAAGCTTTGTGAAAAAATCTTGTGTTACGTTCACCTTCTTGGAGCCACTTAACTCTGGATTTCTGATTCCAGAATACTTCCTCATGTTGTTCTCTTAGACTAAATTCTTATATTGCTATTTTTTCTTGCGTACGGATTTCATCTGAGAAACTACTATGCATACATTTTATTTGTACCTCTTGGATTTTTCTATCCAACTCCTTTTTAGCTTGAAAAATGTTTCCAAAGGATTCCTTATTCCATTTCTTGATTTTTTTTAAGAGTTTGAGCTTTTGTTGAAACTGGTACATCCTGGTTCCTCTGATGGGTGGCATTTCCTCCAACCATTCTTTGATTTTCTCCAGGAAATCAGCCTGAAAAATCCATAATTTCTCAAGTCGGAAGGGTCTTCAAAGGTTCACCCCAATGATTTCCTAATACAAATCTAGAGGCCAGTGATCTGAGCCGACTGATGGAAGTACTACCGCATTCAATTCTCCTCCTACCATCATAATGGATTCAAATACCAAAAACCAATCTAGATGACAAGTTATTCCTCTATCTCCCGTTCTTTTGTTGTTCCAAGTAAATGTACCATTGGTCGTTCTGACATGAACCAGTTATAGGTTTGCAATAACTTCATTAAAATACTCACTAATGGGATTTAACTTATGTATCCCACCATTTTTCTCGTCAAGATTCCTGACCAATTTGAATTCCCCTCAAAGGATCCAAGGTTTTCCTCCCAATGCCAACTTGAGCATCCCTAACGATTCCAGAAATTTCATTTTCTACTCGACCCGAGGAGGCCCATAAACATTGGTCATGAACCCCCGGGTACTTGTGCCTAACATCTGGAATGTTGTTGAAAGGGAGAACTGAGTTTCAGTAAATTCAAGGAGGGCCACCTCTCTTGGGTTCCAAAAAATCCCTATTCCCCCCGCCGCTCCTTTCGCATCAACAACAATAGCTTCGCTCGCTTGCCAGACTTTTCCCCCCTATAACTTTAAGTTAATATTTCAAGCATTTTGTTTCTTGTAAAAATATGATGCCCGGTTTTTCCATTTCAATCCTTCTTCTTAGAAGACGAATCTTTAAGGTACTATTACAACCTCTTATATTCCAGGACATAATCCACATTGGAAACTATTTGGTTGAAGGAGAAAGGGCCACATCTATGGTGGGATACTGCCTTGATGCTACAACTTTAGCACAGTTGATCACAGGAATCACAGTTGCTTCCATTTCAGCCATCAAAACTGCTCTCCACAATTCCTTTGAAATGAGTCATTTGGGGCTCCTGAAACAATTTTTGGGGCTCGAAATTGAGCAAAATTATGATGGGATAATGGTCACTCAGTACAAATACATATCAGACCTATTAGTCAATTTTAACATGGCTGAATGTAGGCTTGCACCATTCCCTTTCCTTTCAGGGATCATCCTTGAAGAAGGTAAAAGCACACCTCCCATGGATTGCACTATCTGTCGACAGCTGATTGGTAGTTTGTTGGACTTGAAAAATTCTCGGACTGATATCTGTTATGCCATAAATGATGTATCAAGATACATGCAGTAGCCTCATGATATTCATTGGAAGGCAGCCAATAGTATCCTCCAGTATATTCAGGGAACCAGGACCTATGGCATTCACTATGCTGTAGACTCCGAGCTAGAGTTGGTTGGATACACAGATTCCGATTGGGCGGGTGATTCTATTGAATAGAATTCTACTTTTGGATATATATTCATGTTTGGTGGTGGCCCCATTTGTTGGTCTAGCAAAAAGCAGGCTGCCATAGCATTATCTTCAGCAAAGGCTGAGTATCGAGGAGCGGTGAATGCTTGCATCCAAGCAGTTTGGTTGCAAGGTATTCTTTCAGAGTTTGATCTTGGTAGTACTTTGTCCACTCTCCTCTTTTGTGACAATCAAAGTGTTATTAAGATATCCACAAATCTAGTTACCAGGCAGAGGACCAAACATGTAGAGATCCACATGCACTATATCAAGGAGATAATGCATGACAGGACCATCATTCTACAATAATACCCGACTGATGAGCAGATTATAGACATATTCACCAAGAGATTTTCAGAAAAGAAGTTCACTTACCTCCGTTCACTACTGGGGGTGAGTTCATCAAGGTGATTAAGACTACTTTCAGTGTTCAGCTTGAGGGGGGGGGTTTCCCACTGGGTTTTCCCTCTTTTCTGCACTTAGTTTGTTTTTGAGCATTGTTCCAGTTTTAGCATTGTATAGGGTGACGTATGGCCTTAGTTTCCAGGGTCCTATCATTTTTATGCATTTATGTTTTCTAACTCCTCCTGAGTATAGCTTAAGGGGGGATGTTGGAGACATTTACCACCTTACACACTCATTTTGGTCAATTTGTCCTAGTTAAACCACTATCCTAAGTATTATTGACTTAAATAACATCATAGAAGCACTAGATGACATCAGGTAGATCACATCCACCCCTACCTTCAGTCAAGGAGGCTAACTTAGCCTTCTCCTACACTCGGGGAGGCTAACTAGAGCACTCCAGGAGTGATCTGAGTGTCATTAATGCATCATATTGCTAAATGATGGTTACAATCATTTAAACAGAGCAGTGAAGGTGCCTTCCTTCATTAAATTGATTATTTAATGATCATTTAATGAACTAGAGTCAACAGGGGCACCTCCAACAACTTCTGATGTTCAGTTACACTTTATTTAACCTCATCGGGGTTCATTGGAGTCATTGATGTGCTACCAATTGATGGTTGGCTTGTCGTGACATGTGTCTGACCTCTTTCAGTTAGACTCAATCATTTATTGCACTCCAACTTCAGTTAGGGCTTAGTTGAGTCAATTAAGGTTTTGATCAGTGGTTAACTTGAGTGTTGATCGTGGCTTACATTTAGTTAAGCTAGACTCACTCATTCAATTCGAATGACCTCCTTAGGAATTCGAATTGCTTTGTCATTCATGCTTGCAACATGATCTTGTATTGTATTACTCATTCTTTGTGTGAATATACAGAGCGACTACTCATTTTGTAGCTCTATTACACCATTTTCATGACTTATTGTTTTTAATCTTTGATGAGACTTGTGTTTAGTCCCTAGATTACTATGGCAGATTAATATTCTCACCATGTGGTTTCCCTGGCGATGCTAGATGGAAGCTTTGTGAAAAAATCTTGTGTTACGTTCACCTTCTTGGAGCCACTTAACTCTGGATTTCTGATTCTAGAATACTTCCTCATGTTGTTCTCTTAGACTAAATTCTTATATCGCTATTTTTTCTTGCGTATGGATTTCATCTGAGAAACTACTCTGCATACATTTTATTTGTACCTCTTGGATTTTTCTATCCAACTCCTTTTTAGCTTGAAAAATGTTTCCAAAGGATTCCTTATTCCATTTCTTGATTTTTTTTAAGAGTTTGAGCTTTTGTTGAAACTGGTACATCCTGGTTCCTCTGATGGGTGGCATTTCCTCCAACCATTCTTTGAGTTTCTCCAGGAAATCAGCCTGAAAAATCCATAATTTCTCAAGTCAGAAGGGTCTTCGAAGGTTCACCCCAATTATTTCCTAATACACATCTAGAGGCCAATGATCTGAGCCGACTGATGGAAGTACTACCGCATTCAATTCTCCTCCTGCCATCATAATGGATTCAAATACCAAAAACCAATCTAGATGACAATTTATTCCTCTATCTCCCGTTCTTTTGTTGTTCCAAGTAAATGTACCATTGGTCGTTCTGACATGAACCAGTTCTAGGTTTGCAATAACTTCATTAAAATACTCACTAATGGGATTTAACTTATGTATCCCACCATTTTTCTCGTCAAGATTCCTGACCAAGTTGAATTCCCCTCAAAGGATCCAAGGTTTTCCTCCCAACACCAACTTGAGCATCCCTAACAATTCAAGAAATTTCATTTTCTACTCGACCCGAGGAGGCCCATAAACATTGGTCATGAACCCCCGGGTACTTGTGCCTAACATCTGGAATGTTGTTGAAAGGGAGAACTGAGTTTCAGTAAATTCAAGGAGGGCCACCTCTCTTGGGTTCCAAAAAATCCCTATTCCCCCTGCCGCTCCTTTCGCATCAACAACAATAGCTTCGCTCGCTTGCCAGACTTTTCCCCCCTATAACTTTAAGTTAATATTTCAAGCATTTTGTTTCTTGTAAAAAGATGATGCCCGGTTTTTCCATTTCAATCGTTCTTCTTAGAAGACCAATCTTTAAGGTACTATTACAACCTATTATATTCCAGGACATAATCCACATTGGAAACTATTTGGTTGAAGGAGAAAGGGCCGCATCTATGGTGGGATACTGCCTTGATGCTACAAGTTTAGCCCCAATGATTTGGATTCTTTGCACATTGTTGTGCCTTCCTCTTTTTTTATTTTTCCTTTCTTTTAACCATCTAGGTCCTTGAGAGATTCAGATGTTATTCCAAGAAACTTCATAGTTTTTTCCTTGATTATGTCCTTTTCCAACAAATATACTTCTTGTGGAGGGATCTATTCTAGTACCTTTTCAGAGCATGCTACTTCCAGTCCTTCAAGATCAGTATCTCCTATCTCCAATTCCTCTCCATCAGTTTCACATACCATATTATGATTCTTGTTTGTACCCTGAGTATCTTCTTGGGTCGGGATCTTCATGCTAGGTTCTATCATTGGATCTTGTTGTTCTTTAGTCTCATCTCTTTATTCATTATTACTCATATTTACTTCTTATAGGACTTCAAACCTGTTTTGAGTTTGGACTTTTTGTGGATCTCGGGTCCCATTGTTTTCTTGGATGATATTTTTTATTAGGGATTCTAGTAAATCCTTCGGCGTCTTGATTTTCTTGATATTTCTTTCCTCCATGTTTTTTATTCTATGGACAGTCTCTAAATAGATTTCCATGCTCATGGCATCTTCTACATCTAAAGGGTATCTACTCATATTCTATTGCTTTGAACCAATCTTCATCATCCCATGTTAATTCAATTCCATCTGGAAGATCCTGTGATATATCTAGGCAGATGCAAATTCAGGCATATGATGTATAGTGCCCATATCTAGTTTTCTCTGAGACTTTTACGAAGTTCCCCATAGTGTTTCCAATATCTGTCAGTATTTCTTCCTTATTTTAGTGATCCGCTGGTAGGCAGTACATTCTAATTCATACCGGGGCTATTATTATATTTTCTTTATCTAGATCGAATCGTTCTTTCCATGGTCTTAGGAAGAGACCTTCGGAATTGAATAAATATGGCCCGTTCTAAAATATTTTGGTCCTATCCTCTTCAATAAAGAAGATGATCGTGAAGTATCCTTTTTTCCCTAGTTGCAAATCATAATTCCCTTGAGGTTTCCAAGCAGTGTTTATCCACCACACTAGAGTATTCTTTGTGGGACAAATCCCTACAAATTTACCTATGAGTGCATGCTCTTTAATGTATTGAATGTCTTCCCTTACCCATTCCAAATTAATTTATAGCTTCGACACTATTTTCGATTTTGGGACACATTTCCCTGACTTTCGGGTCTCTCCTTTCGCGCTGCCTTCTTTATTGGTCCCACTCGTTCCTTCTCCACCCTTCCTCGGATGGATATCGAATGCTTGCAGTTTTTATTTTCCTTTCTCAATTTCCATATCCGAGCCCAAAACACGGGGTGTTTCCCCACCATCCGGGTCCTCACTCATCCCAGGACCTGTCCCCCCTAGACGAAAGTACAGGATTCAACCCCTAGCAGAACCCTTGAAAACTATCAAACCCTGTAGCTTTAGTTCATCGTGATGCCTCCCGCCTCTCTCGATCACACAATCCCCAAAATTGTACAAAAAAATCTACACTTATACTAACTATGCTTCTTAAGGCTAAATAAAATCCCTAAGAAACTCTAAACATACCCCACATAGTAAATTCATAACACTCTAGAACAACCCATACATGCATATAGCGTCCAACATCAATTTGTAAAATCATTGTGTCAAGAATCACTTTACATAGACCACATGGGTGAGATGTGATAAGATAATAAGCCAACAAATATCCATCATAACTTGTTATCTACCAAGTGTCGAAGGGGATAATAAAAAATGGAAAAAATTAAATGTTAATTTTGATCACTTTCATAAAATAAAATGTCATGCAAATTAAGTCAAAATAAGTAGTGAATTACTTAAGAAAAAAAGACCTTCCATCTATTTGGGTATCCCCTAAAACTCTATATATTTAAAGGATAAGGAAAAACAAAACTTATATTTGCAATTGCCTCTCAAGGTGCGATCCCAACTTCAAGCTTTGAGGCAATAATAGTACAGTCAAAGGCTTTGTAATCAATCCAAATTGTCGAGGACATTAGAATTATTGTAATTAGCATTTTTGTGTGATGTTATATTTTATTTATGTAGAAGGAATTCATGTCCACAAACAATGTAAAATTAGTGCATATCTCCCTATCATCACTAAGTGCATAGCCCAACATACCTCCAATTGAACCAAGAATGAAGTGCATTATTGGATCTAATCATCGACGATCAAAAACAATATTCACTGGGATCCATGACCTTTGCACAAAGCACCATACTCTATAATTATCCCAACTTGTTTGCACACACTAAATGTGGTGATTCAACATCCAAATACACCTCCTCAACAAAGATTTATCCCTAGTAGTGGCCTATGGACCGATCGATGGATTATGAGCCCCAAAACAAATGTTACAGTCTAATACCATTGCTTTTCACATCAAGCCATGGGACATGTATCAAGAACCATCCTTGGTAGTTTAAACCTAAAAATACTAACAATATCGCACTTAAAAGCCAAAATTCCTTATGGAGGGCATGTATGTTAGTTTGCGGCCCCATAAATGGACCATGATCTCCTTATGAAAATGTGTAATGTGAGATTTTATATGTGGACCTATATCCAGGAATGGTCCTTTAGAACCATCCTTAGTTTGTTCATCCTCAAAATGATGACCCAATATCACATATATATCCTAAATATTCCTTACAAAAGCTCTATGTGGTGGCCTAAAAGACTGTGCATGAACCATGAGACCTCTATAGAATTGGTAAAGACTTAAACCCTTAATTTAAATCTTGGTTCATAACAACCATCCATAATGTAACAAATCTTGTAGATATGGACACCACATAGAGCATTGATCGGAATGAGGCCCATGCATGCATAACATGACATACCACATGCGCGATGGTTTATATCAACCATGGAAATGAAAAATATTACAGAACAAGGGAATCCCAAATTAATATGTGGTATGTGGATTGATTGAAAAGAGCATGGATAAAACCCTATGATTGAGATGCATCGGTGCAAAGAGTCTCCAGTCTCTCCTTTCCCCCAGGAGATGGAATTCACTCAATAGAAGAAATTGCATAAGAATTATATACATGAGAATTGAAACTACTAT
>LPNX010023539.1:7756-20380 GCA_001517045.1 Pseudotsuga menziesii | reverse complement strand
TATATATATATATTGAATAAGCAATTGGAATATCTCTGTAGTTAGTCTCTTACATAACATTCTTTGAGAACGACTTGAAAAAAAAAATTTATTATTGTGAAACCCTTCACGGGTGCAATCAACTCGGAGTATATTAACAAGGTCACAGATTGAAGCCAAAAGAGTAAATAATATATTTACTAACGAGGTATCACATATCATTTTAAATAAAGGAGTAGTATCTAGGGGAGCTATTAAGGTAATCCTGTGATCATAATAAACAAACAAATATATGCTCGACTACCCATGTATAACATGACGTAACACAAAGTGAGACAAGGGTTTATATGAACCCTGGAAATTAAAAGTATTACATAGCAAGGGAATCAATTAATATTTGGTATGTGCATTGATCAGAAAGCACATGTGTAAAACCCTATGATTGAAATGCATTGGTGCAAAGAGCCTCCACTCTCATCTTTCCCCCATGAGATGGCATTCACTTAGGAGGAAGCCTAGGCCGGTTAACTCAATGAGTTATAGTCAGTAGAAGAAATTACATAAGAATTATATACATGCAAAGTGAAACTATTGTACGTTAAAAATACACAATATATGAATAAAGAATTCACATATATATACATTCCAATTGACAAAAAATATTATCTTACCAAGTAATTTAAGAATGAAGAACCTCAATAGGTCAACATAAACATTCATTACAATGTAGAGAAAAAAATATATTATGAAACTTAAAGAGAATCATCTGAAAACCAAATTAGAAGGAATTCTCGATTGGCATTAAACAAGCCTTAAGGAAAAAGCAAAGTAATATACAAGTTATGTTGAGACTTCCCATCACATGGACTACACGTGGTTTACAACCACTATAACCAATGATGCTCATGGCATCAGCATCAAATCAAATCTAACTACTGCTAACAATATGCATTTTACTCATGTCATGTACATTTACACCAGAAAGATCCACATAGGAAAACAATATATATATATATATATATATATATATATATATATATATATATATCAAATAAGCAATTGGAATTTATCTGTAATGAGTCTCTTACATAACATTCTTTTTTAATAAGCAAATACCAAATAAATCTTTCGATGTATTCACCATCACACTTCACATCAAAACCCGCATGGGGTTTGATCTGAGTTTGAGCACACTAGTACATGCCATCTAAGGTATCTCGTTTCTCTCACACCACTTATCTCCATATATTATTAGCACATAGATTATGTGCTTTATAATACTAGAGATTTTTGTAACAAAGAAATGCTAGAGTGTTCTGTAAGCAGGAAACGCTAGAGCATTTTAGTGAAAAAGAAAGTCTATAGCATTTTGATGAACAAAAACGCAAAGGATAGAGCTTTTCTGTTGACACCGAAGGTGGGGAAAATTTTAAATTTAAACATAACGTGCGAGCGTTTCTTAGATCTTGAAACTCGCATTATTATGTGTCCGCTTGTCATATACAAGCCTACCTGTTTGGTTCGGAGTTATCAACCCTATGCTATGTAATATGGTAAACCATAGCTAATTGGGTATTTCCTCCATTTTCTCAGTATACCTATTTTTCATCACTCTTTATAGTATCATAAACACAACCATTTTTTATGAAATTTTAGACATATATAGCATTTTTTTGGAGATTCCAAAGAGTTAATTTTTTTAAATACTATTATTTTCTATTTTGTTCCTAATTTTCTTGTCTCATGACTTCCTAACTCAAAAAACACATTGTTAGTGTTTCTTCCATAACGTTTTCCTTTCACAAGAATTTAAAAAAAAACTCTATGTTGCACTACTAGACACTGACATTTCCATGCTATAAAATCCCCATTTAGGAATCATTACATTGAGACCTTCAAAAGGTGCACCCACACTTGACTTCCCATTTTCAAGGTTTGATCACTTAGATTATAAAAAATAATAATAATAAGTTTCGAAAAATAGTGTTGCACTAGTGCTACTTGTTCTCTACATTTCAACCAATTTTTGTTGTTGTAAATCATCATTTTGGCACTTAAAAGACTCCACCCACAAAATCATATACCTTTTCATTTGTAAAAAAGTAAAATGCGGCTCTTAGAAAAGGAAAAAAATGACATAGTTATGCAAATTTTCAATACATAAAATTTATATATTTGGATACGTGATTCAATTTCATACATTTCACCTTTTTTACTCAATGCAAGATATTTTGTGTAAGTATCTAAAAAAATCCAAGTAATTTGAGGGATGCCATATTTTTTAATTTTCTATAACAGACCAAAAGTGACACTCATTAGCTTACACTCACACATCAAATTTACCCCAAATATATCTCTAATATCTATAAAATTTGATCCTCACTATGGCTTGGAATATGCTATCTTCGGCCTAGGATATCTCATGGACTAACACGTGAGTACCTAAAAGGTGCAAGGTAGGGGTTTGGATGTGTGTGTTTACTGTATTAATGAGGACACTCTTGTTCTAGAGACTTAAGATTTAAACTAATACCTGAATGAAAACTTGATCTCTAACCTTAGAGATGCAATTACCAAACTTGTGGGCGATTGTGTGACAATAGAGAGTTGGTATGTTCTCACTAGTATATGGCTGTATGTTCTCACTAGTCTATGGTTGGATGGATTAGGATCTCCCTAGCATAAGTTATAGAGAAAGATTGTCTAGGGAGAAAATGACGGCCGTGGCAATTAACTCGAGTTACCGCGCAGCACAACCTTTCTGTTTTCCCCTTTTTACTTTTTCAAAACTTGCGACTCAATTTTCTTGTGGTGTATTTTACTGCGCGAAGAAATTACTATGCGATAGAATTACTACACAGAGTTACTGCAATGGACTCTTCACCTGCGAAGACTTTTACTTTGGATTTGACTGGCTTTTACTGCAACATGAATTTGGTTGCGACCAACTCATGTGCGAACAAGTTTTCACTTCCGCACAATAACTTTATATTTCCTATTCTAAGGACTTAGGAATATGAAAAACACTTCTTACTCTGATAACCTAGGATTAACTGCCACGCAACTATATTGCGAATCACTCACAATATCATGTAAGAAAATAATAAACAAGATTTGTGTCGAACCTCTGCGCATAAAACTAGGAACTTTTACACAATGAAATAATTATGGATTCTTGATGTCTTTCTCTCATAGTAAATGTAAACAACATTCACTTAGGTAAATATGGAGAAGATATGTGGATAACTAGAACATTCATTCAAACATAAACTTAAGGATTTATATTTCATGTGATGGCATAACAAAACTTACCGCCGTAAAATACAAACTTGGTAAAAACATAGAACCTTGAGCTTCAAACTCTTCAGTGAGTTTTTCTTCTTCTTCTTCTTCTTCTTCATATTTATCTTATTTGTTCTATTCTGCTTGTCTATATCTTCTCTCCTTTTTTTTTGTTTACAATTTCATCCTTCATATAGAAAATTTCTGTTGACTAACCGTCTTAACATTTAAGGACTATATTTACTCTCTACCTAGAAACTTAGCTTCAACAACTAAATTCTACTGTCTTATATACGAGAAATCTAAAAATATTTATCTTGTCAGACTCTCTGGCACTTTCTGACCTGCTACGGACTCTAACAGAGTCGGCTGATTGGATTATGGATCAGCGAGTGATTAATCTTTCCAACACTTCCCCTTAATTACGAGCAGATCGTAAAACAAAATATTACAAAACGTTTTCAGAGCAGGAAACATGCTCTGTTCATGACAGAGTTCACTATACAGAACTTATCATTCCCAAATAACTTCGAAGATACTGAAATGTATCCCTTGCCAATGGTTTTGTAAAGATGTCTGTAAGTGTATCTTCAGACCTGCAAAATTCTAAGCAAATTTCTTTGTTATTCACCAACTCTCTTATGAAATTATACCTTGTGTCAATGTGTTTGGTTTTCTTGTGAAACACATGATTATTTGAAAAGGCAATGGCTGAATTGTTGTCATAGAAAATGGTTGTTGGTTCTTGATGGTTCTGAGACAGATATTTTAACATTCTTCTCATCCAAACAGCTTGACATGCAACGCCTGTAGCTGCAGCATACTTTCCTTTTTCTTAAGATAGAGTTACTATGGGTTGTTGCTTCAAAGCCCACGAAACAACACTTGTACCAAACTGAAACGTGTACCAAGATGTGCTTTTCCTATCATTTGTGTTGCCTTCGTTGTCACTGTTTCTATATCCAATGAGTTTAAATTTTTTTGAAGTTGAATACATTATGCCAAGATCTTTTTTACCACTTACATACCTCAGAATTCTTTTACTTGCTTGCCAATGTGAGTCTTTTGGTGACTTCATGAACCTTGAGATCAGGCTTACTCCATACATGATGTCTAGTCTTGTCACCGTTAAATACATAGGGCTTCCAACAAGAATTTTAAACAGCGTAGGATCTACAGTTGATCCATCATCATCTTTGCTCAATTTTAAACCTGGTATTACTGGTGTTGGGGCTGCCTTGCAAATTGACATATTAAATATTTTTAAAATTTTGTTTGCATACTTAGACTGTGATATGAATATACCACTTTCAGATTGTTGGACTTCAATGCCCCAAAAGAACTTCACGAGCCCCAAATCATTCATTTCAAATTCACTTTCCATGAATGTTCTAAATTCTTTTATGCCAAAATCACCAGAAAATAGTAAATTGTCCACATACAAGAAAACAATTAACATGTTACCTTTCTCATTCACTTTGGTGTACAATGTTGGCTCACTTTCACTTCTGTGAAATCCATTCTCGTTGCGATAGGAATCAATGCGACTATACCAAACTCTTGGAGCTTGCTTTAAACCATAGAGTGCTTTCTTCAGTCAGTACACTTTGTGTTCTTGTCCTGGAAATTCATAGCCTTGTGGTTGTTCTACATATACTTCTTCATCCAAATAACCATTCAGAAATGTCGACTTAACATCCATTTGATAAACAGGCCATTTGCTTTGTGCGGTAATGGCCAAAACAGTTCTGATTGTATCCATGCGTGCAACTGGTGTGAATGTTTCATTGAAATCTATGTCGGGTTGTTGTGTGAACCCTCTTGCTACCATTCTTTCCTTGTGCTTCTGCACATTCCCATCAGCATCTTGCTTGGTCTTATAAATCCATTTAATGCTGACTACATCTTTATCTTTTGGTACATCAAAAAGTTCCCATATTTGTTTTTTCTCAATGCATTCTATTTCTTCATCCATGGCTTGTGCCCATACTTCTTCTTCAACAGCTTCCTCAAATGTTAGTGGATCATCTATTTGAGAAAATAATGTAAAGAGAGAGAAGGAATTTGGTGTACCAGATTCATATATCTCACGCAGACTTCTTGTCTTCACTAAATCTGTTGATGTTGAACTTCTTGATGGCGTCTGTTGTCCTCTTAGTCTATTTGTCGGTGTAGCTTGAGCTGCGACTTGTGTTGATATTCCTTGTGCTAAGCCATGTCGCGGTATCATTGGATTCGACGGTGCTGTGACTGGTTGATTTACTTGAGGTGTTTGAACCACTTCTTATGTCATGTATTCATGCTCAACATTCGACACAATCTTGACATTCTTCTCGATGATTCCATCCCATGATTCACTCTCAACGAATTGAAAGTCGCGACTAATAATTACTTTCCTTGTGACAGGGTCATACAACCTGTATGCTTCTGTGTCTTCAGAATAACCAATAAAAATACATCTTTGTCCCTTCTTGTCTAATTTCTTTCTTAGTTCATCTAGCACATGATCATATGCAACACAACCAAAAAAATTTGAATGAGAAACACTATGATCATACCTGTCCATGCTTCTTGAGGAATCTTGTTCTTCACACTCTTTGTCAGACATCGATTCATAATGTATACGACAGTTGCAACTCATGCTTCACCCCAATATTCATTTGGAAAATGCTTGGTTGCTATCATGTTGCACACCATTTTCATAATGGTTTTGTTCTTTCTCTTTGAGATACCATTATGCTGAGGTGTATACCACACAGTGAATTCATTAGAGGAATTTTGGGGTCTAAAATGGGCCTCCTAAGGAAAATAATAAAATAATAGTTAAAATAATAAAATAATATTGATTAATTTTGGAGGAAGAAAGAAAAAAACTACTTTTTGTGTTCGTATTTTCGACATATCTCCCTGTGTTTTTACTCAAATTTCGACTGGGAGAGCTCATTGGATGCGGAATTTGATTCCACATCCAAGGAGCTCTGGGGGAGTGAAATTTGAGTAAAAACACAATGAGATATGTCAAAAATACAAACAAAAAAATAGTTTTTTTTAATGACAAATATCTCAATTCAACCATTATGGTTGACTTATTTTTATTGAAATTCTATTGGTTCTTGAATTCCAACTCACAAAAACTTATTTTGGCACGTTTTCTTATAAGGCATATTTTAGACCCCAAATTTCCTCTAATGGCTTCTGTATGCCATGAGTTTTGCAGAAATCTAGAAATTCATTTGAAACATATTCATTGCCTCTATCTGTCCTGCAGAAATTTAGAAAATTTGAGTCGAATAGCCGTCTTAACATTTAAGGACTGTAATTACTCTCTACCTAGAAACTTAGCTTCACCAACTAAATTCTACTATCTTATATACGAAAAATCTGAACTCTTTATCTTGTCACACTCTCTGGCACTTTCAAACATGCTACAGACTCTGATGGAGTAGGCTGATTGGATTATGGATCAGCCAGTGATTGATATTTCCAATATTCCAACAGATTGCAAGTGAAAAAATGATGAGTCTCTCACAAATTTATTTACTCAAGAATCATTTTTATGTTTTGCATGAAATAACAAGAAAAAAAATTATAAAAAATAGTTAAAGAGGTGAAACTCACCTGCTTCATCTCACTTCTTATCAGGATTTGGCTAATGATGAAAGACTAAGCTTGCCTCTTACCTTGGAGATGGATGCTTTCTGAAGACCTTATCCATCTCATCACAATAATGTATTCCTCTTGGAGTCCAATTCCATTTGTGGTGTGGCCATCCTCTGCATCCAACCCTTTATTTGGTCCATACGAGTTGCTAGGCTAGAACCCTACTCAAACTCAATAAAGAACTTGGGGCATATGAGAGCGCTTAGCTCCCTCAAATATCTTGCACTCTGTTAGCTTCACTTAAACCATGTCAGACGGAGAATCCAAACTAGAGAGCATGAGGAGATGACAATGGCAGATAAAGAATCCAAACTAGAGAGCATGAGTAGAATCCAAACCAAAGAGCATGAGGAGATGACAATGTTAGACGAAGAATCCAAACCAGAGAGCATGACGAGATGACAATGCCAAGAGTCAGAAGAACACCAAAGAAAGAGACCACAAGGCATTCCCATGCACACCTCAAAGCAAGATTTATTCTACTTGTTTCCATAAAGTTAAGTACCAGTAACACCTATTTCCATAATTATCATGTGGACACCTTCATAGAACGAACAAAGTGTTTAGTATTGCATCCACAGCCAGAGGCCGGAGAGATTTCATGCAGTACTTCCACTCAAGAATATATTACATTTCACTACTGACTATAATGGCAATAATAAAAAATTAACTTGCAACTCCATGAAATCTGAAATTCATTTATCCATGGAATACTTGGTTCAGAGCAGGAAGCAGGAAAGAAGTTTTCTTGATCTACAATTCTCAAACACTCCTTACCAAAGGGAAAACGGTTCCTAATTTGCCCTTTTTGATTAATAAGATTTACTTTTTATGGGGAAGCATTAACAAATACACAATACAAGACAATACACAATGCACATATATACACATTCCATGACAAAAAATTATTATCTTACCAAGTAATTTAAGAATGAAGAACCTAATAGGTCAACATAAACATTCATTAAGAATGAAGAACCCTAATACGTCAACATAAACAATCATTACAATGTTGAGCACAAAATTTATTATGAAACTGACAAAAATTTATTATGAAACTTACACTTACAAAAATATATTATGAAACTTACAGAGCAGCAGTGGAACACCAAATCAGGAGAAACTATGGATTGACATTAAACAAGCCTCAAGGCAAAGACAAAATAAGATACAAGTTAAGTTGAGACTGCACATCACATGGTCTTCACCTAGTTTACAACTACTACAATAAATGATGCTCATGGCGTCAACAAGTTAAAGCTAACTACTACCATGTACATTTACACCAGAACGATCCATGAAATATATTGTTTGAAAACGTGCGTGTGGTTTAAATGAGTTTGAGCCCCTATTCTTTGTTTAGGACTTTTTGAACTAAATTTTTTTGCCATGAATCTTCATGGAATTTTCAAAACTTTCAAAAACACTGCTAGATTTTATAGAGTGTGGATGTTTGGAAGATTTCATGTCACTGATTTCACTTTTGAACTTAAAATAGTTTAACAAACAACATAAATTACAGATTTTGTAAATTAAATTCACCGGATTCTCCCAAAACAATCAGCCTAAAAGTTAAAAAGTATAGCTCCTTCTTTGAATAGACTTTAAATTAATAAAATTTATTTAGAATATTAATTATTTTTTCTGAAAAAAAAAGCAAATATAAAAATTAAAAAACTGAAAGATGTAAACACAAAATCATATTTAATATATAATGCAAAAAACTCCACTACTCGTGAGTGGGAAAGGAAACAACCTTATTACTCCACTACTCATGAGTGGGAAAGGAAACAACCTTATTAACTTATTTACAGCAGAGTTTCTCCAATTGCAAGCTTACACTATCACTGAGTATAGCAAGTGCTTTCTTGCAAATCCTATGGAAAGTTGATATTTGATCTGTATGTAGCATTTGGTTGCCAATTCTTGGGAATAATGTTATTTACAATGAGCATCTTCCTGCTAGAAAGAGTAGTTAAGCTGATAGAGAACGACGCTTGGAGAGGGCCACTACTATGCATTGGTTGCCATGAGTTAGAGTTTGCCTCCAAAATAAAATGCAAATAAGAAATAAAAATAAAAAATATATACTTTAATTAAATTAATTTTTAAAATTTTACTATGAACAAAATAGCTACCTGTTTTAGGTCAACTGCTCCAGTATCACCATCTCCTTTTAGGTATTGAATAAAAATAGCCAAATAATTATTATTTGCTCCACCGTCAATGTGGAACGCAATATTCACACCTGAATATTGACAAGGTACCCTACATACAAGCAAAAACAAGTTGTGTTTTGAAATGTGCTCTATAAAATAATGGAGATGCATCAAATTAATGAGTGACTTTGGTAGATAAATACCGCTGGAACAATATTGGCACAATTCCAATCTTACGGAGATATTCATCTCTACCAGGAGATGCAACAAGGTACCGCTGAGGTCAAAGTGTGTTTTGCCAGATCCGCAAACTCCACCAGCAGTCACTGGATTTCCAGAACAAACACCCTTTTACCTGCTAATTAGAGGAAACTTATGAGAACCCTAACACGGAAAACTTCATTAACAAAAACTAAAACTGTAACAACACTTCAATCCGTACTTGATAGCAAGCTCCACAGCCTTTTCCGTCTTTGAAAAGGACTGGACTCCCTGCAGATATTTTTGACTGAAAAGAGATCTCTTTCATTGCGCTACCATATCCACAAGCCCTTCCTATAACAAATAAACACAAACTTTTCAATCAAACTTTCGTTTCCTAAATATTTTACAAAAATATTTTATATATTTCTTTGGTTTACATATATCACTAATAAATATTATATATCTCTCTATTGCTATTACCTTCACTTCATGGGCCATGTAACTTACCATACCAGGTAACAGTGGCAGGCTTCCAACCACTACCTAAAATGGCTTTCAAAGAAACTCCGAACTTCATCATTTTCAAAGCAAACCAACTACACAACACAAAAGATTACAGTGAAAACCAAGTACACAACACAAAAGCTTACAGTATGCTAAGGGAAATTTCAGTGAGTGAGAGTATGAGCTAAGAATATAAATTTTTTAACCAACTCGGCTGGTAATCTAGGGGTTTTCAAAATTTCCAATTTCAATTAATTTTTATCAATATTTTATATTCTTAAATTATTAATATTAATAATTTATAGGAAAATAATATATTTTAATATAGGGTTTTTCAAAATTTCCAATTTCAATTAATTTTTATCAATATTTTATATTCTTAAGTTATTAATATTAATAATTTATAAGAAAATAATATATCTTAATATAGGGTTTTTCAAAATTTCCAATCTCAATTAATTCCTATCAATATTTTATGTTCTTAAGTTATTAATATTAATAATATTATTATAAAATGAATCAGTGTAATGTAATTACTTCCATCATGTCATTATGTAATGAAAAAGCACGCATAAGTAATTGTTGTGCATAATTTTAATGTAAACTAAGATATAAATACATAATAATAAATGTGAAGATTTAAATATTACAATTAGTGGTTAGGTGTATAAGGTAGATCTTGTAAGGTTATGTTGTAACTTTTGTCCATATTAAGTTAGCAAAAAAAACTTAATATGGGAGAGATTTTGTAACTTTTGTCAAGTAATTTTTGTTAGTAACAAAATAATAAAAAATAAAAAATTTAATTATAAGTCAAAATAAATTTCAGCCAATAAAATAACCTAATCTTGTAACTTTTGTCAAGTAACTTTTGTTACTAACAAAATAATAGAAAACAAAAAAATTAATTATAAGTCAAAATAAATTTGGGCCAAAAAACAACCTAATATGAGGGGATCTTGTAAATTTAATTATCCTCAAAACAAAATGCGGCCATAAAAACAACCCAAGATATTATCCGCAAAAAAAATTTGGCCTTGCACATGGTTTTACTAAAGAACCCATGGTTTTAAAACCATGTGCAAGGCCTCCTAAACCATATACAATAAAACCATGGGTTGTTTAGGAGGCCTTGCACATGGTTTTAAAACCATTTGCAAGGCCCTCTTAAACCATGTACAATAAAACCATGGGTTGTATAGGAGGTCTTGCACATGGTTTTAAAACTATGTATAGGGGAGATGTTTTGAATACTAATATACTTTAATTTATGCAATACTTGATAATCATATTAACATTATCCTAGATCTTCACTTTAAGTTATATTTAGGATAGTATTAAAATGTATGTAATCTCTAGGTTTGAAACAATTTAATGTTTGCATTTAGGATGGTATTGCAAGGTTTTTAAATTATAGGACTATGAAAATATAATTTAAATTTAAAGTAGGATTTGATCCCTTTGGACCTTTGATAAAGCCTAAGATTTAGATTTAGGCTGATGTATAATTTTAAGTGTAAACATGGATATATAAAGATATAAATTTTACAACTAGTTGTGTATAATTTTAATGTTAAAATGGGTATAAATACATAAAAATAAATATGAAAATTTAAATATTACAATGGTTATGGATAATTTCAGTGTTAAAAAAATATAAATAAATACTAAATATGAAGATTCAAATATTAACAATATATCAATTCTTTCATATTAATAATACTTTCATATTAATAATACTGTGCCTAATAATAAATGTGAACGATCCAAATATTACGCCATATTATACCTAATAATAAATGCACCAACAATTCAAATATTACAATGTATCACTTATGAATGCATTGATATTAATGATCCTCTTTTTATAATTTTAATCATATTAATGATATTGGATTTATTCATATTAAATCACTATAATAAATCAACCACTTATTAATTAAAAGAATTTCAATTTCCTATAACATTTCAATTTACTATAAAAAATCAATCACTTATTAATTGAAAGAATTTCAATTATTTATATTAAAAAATTTTAAAAAAAGGATTAACCTTAAACTCTTAACTCTATATTTTCTATCTTTTATTAATTTATAAAACATTAATTAACACTATAAACAAAGTGTTAATGTTCTCTTACATTTTCTTCAACAAAAAGATCGACCCTAATTAAATATATTCAAAAGAAATAGGTGGATACACCTTGTCCTAGACACCTCCAAGATTAATGATGTGCTAAATTATTCTAAGAATGTCAATTGTTTCACCAATTTGGATCTCAAATTGGGACAACACCAAGTACAAATAAAAGAGAAAGACCTATAAAAATTTATAAACCATTAATTAAACAAAGTGTTAAAGTTCTCTTTACATTTTCTTCAACGAAAAGGATCGACCCCAAGATTAATGATGTGCTAAATTATTTTAAGAATGTCAATTGTTTCACCAATTTGGATTTCAAATTGGAACAACACCAAGTAGAAATAAAATAAAAGAGAGAGACACCTAAAAACATTCTTGAAAGGGAAAGGTCTATAAGAACTATTCTTAAGGGTGTGTGCAAGAAGTTGAGGGTCTCTTTTGGCGCGTTAGATGCAATACAAAACTGAAAAAACAGACATCCATCAACTTGGACGCATATTTTGAGACACTTACACAATGAATCTTTCGATCAGTAAAAAACAAGAAATGTAGGAAATTGAATGACCTTTCCAAATATATATTTTTTTTCTATTGAAAATGTTGTTAACTATCTAAAGTTAGATAAATTTTAACGGGAACTTTTTATTTTTTGGACAAATTATAAGGTATATGTTTTTGTGGGTGCAGCGTCTCA
>LPNX010023526.1:251227-300807 GCA_001517045.1 Pseudotsuga menziesii | reverse complement strand
CCAAAAGTTCTCAGAAATGAGTATTTTACCTGTTTACCTATCCATGCCTCCTCTGGAATTCCACCATCCAAAGTGCTTGAAGGCCCTCTATTTATTAAATAAATAGCAGTGTTTACAGCATCATCCCAAAACTGTAAGGGCAACCCTGCATGCAATCTCATACACCTTGCATGCTTCGTTCTGTTCATCCTTTCTGACATGCCATTTTCATGGGGTGTTCCAGGGACTGTCTTCTCTCTATGAATCCCATTGTGTGAACAGTAACTGTCAAAATCCTTGCTGCAGTACTTGCCTCCATTATCATATCTAAGACATTTCAACCTTTTTCCTGTCTCATTCTCATCCAAACCTTTCCACTTCTTAAAAGTATCAAACACATCAGATTTCTGTCTAATGCAATAAACCCAATTTTTTCTAGTTGCATCATCAATAAAAGTAACATAATAATGAGAGCCACCAAGAGATTGTACCTAAGCTGGTCTCCATACATCTGTATGGAAAAGCTCTAACTTTTCACCCTTCTTTTGTTTCCCAACCCTGAGAAATCTAACTCTCTTCTGTTTTCCATAAACACAGTTCTCACAAAATTCCAAACTTACATGCTTTAGATCTGGAAGCAGTTTCCTTGAGTGGAGAATCTGCATCCCCTTCTCACTCATGTGGCCAAGCCTATGATTCCACAACGCTACATCTGTTTCTGTGGAAGCTACAGAAATAGAATAATCAATGTTATGAGGACATAAATATAACCATTGATCCTATCCTATCTCCTTTTGAAATTACCATTGATCCTTTAGTAACCTTCCACCATGTTTCTCCAAACATAGACAAACAGTCGTTATCTCCCAACTGCCCTGTTGAGATCAGATTTATTTTCATAGTAGGAATGTTCCTTACATCCTTTAGCAACCAGTCATTTCCATTATTTAGTTTGATTCGTACCTTACCCTTTCCAACAATTTTACATGGTTCATCATCCCCCAATAACACATGCCCAAAATCACTTTGAACATAATCATAAAAGAATTTCCTATGGGGTGTAGCATGACATGAAGCCCCTAAATATACTACCCAGTAATCACTAGTATTATCTGATGCAAGAATCAAAGCATCTTGTAACACATCATCTACTACATTAGCTTCCTGGGTAGTCTCTTCCTGCCTCTCACCTTTCTTCTTTGGTGCTCTGCAGTCTTTCTTTAGATGTCCTTTCTTACCGTAGTTCCAGCATTCTATTTTTCCGAATCTGGACTTGGATCTTCCCTTTTTAGACTTGCTGTGATTTCCTGGGCTCCTTCCTCTCTCATTTTGTCTCCCTCTGCTCTCCATGGTCAACGCATTACCTGATGTCTCACCTGTGCTTTTCCTTCGCATTTCCTTGCTAAGAATAAAACTAACAACATCATCAAACTTAAGAGTGTTTGAACTAGGGACAGAGTTATTTACAGCCATGACCAAGCTATTCTAGCTTTCTGGGAATGAGCACAAGATTAGAAGAGCCCTAACCTCATCATCAAAGTTCACTTTTATAGAACTTAACTGACTAGTAAGTGTATTAAACTCATTTAAATGGTTAGCAACAGATCCACTTTTCGACATCTTCATATTAAATAAACGCTTCATTAAAAATACCTTGTTAGAAGCTTACTCAATGTGCTCATCACACCCTCTGTTGTTATTTCTTTCGAAATATTGAAGGCCACTGACGAATCTAGGCACAGCCGTATTGTTCCTAGTGCCTTTCTGTCAAGAACCTCCCATTCTTCATCCTTCATAGCCACTGGATATTTTGCTTTTCTACCCAACGAAAGGTACAGATCTTTCTGGTACAGATAGTCCTCCGTTTGCATCTTCCATAACTGATAGTTTTGGCCGTTAAATTTATCGACCCTAAACTTTCCTTCTTCCGCCATTGCTCCCACTCGAACCAGGAACCCTTCTTTCCTGTGAGTTTACAAACCAAATAGACTTTTTGGCTTTGATACCAATTGTTAGAAAACAGGACCGCAGAGCAATAAAAAATATATAGTTAGATTTATAACAAGATGCAAAACAAATTAAAACAGAACAGAGAGACACAGATATAACGTGGTTCACCCAAACTATGGGCTACGTCCAGAAAGAAATTTTCCAGTCCTTTTATTGCAGTCCAGAAAGATGAAGGGATACACCCTGCAGCAAAACCATTGCACTTCCTCTTCACGCTCTCACAGACTCTCTTCCAGTACAATACAATGCCCACATCCAGTACAATTACAATGGAGCCTTCTCAAGCCTTATAAAGGCTTAATCACATGCAATACCATGGGAGAATACCATGGGCTACAACAAACCATGTGCCCAAACCATGTGCTAGACCTAACCACCTTTGACTCAATCCCGAGTCAAGGTTAACACATGCAATACCATGGGACAATACCATGTGCTACAAAAAACCATGTGCCCAAACCATGTGCTAGACCTAACCACTTTTGACTCGATCTCAAGTCAAGGTTAACCCTAACAGTACTCTCCTTCCCTTTCTTCTTGGATTCTTCTTCATAGCTAGAAGGTTCTGCATCAATGATTTTGATCAACATTGTTACATAAATACACTGTGTCTGAGGCCTCTTGAAGTATCGTCATACTATTCTTCATTTTTTATTATTTCTTGAACTGTCTCATCCTTCTTTTCTTGTAGGCAATTGTACATGATCTTTCCTACAAGTCAAATGCACCAGTTGTATGGTTAGAATCATTTCATAAGGCATATTCACAATGGAAAATTCTTATGCATAAAGATATAATAATTCAACTATTTTAGCCAATACAACATTTATCCATATCTCATGGAAAATTTCTATATGCCTTCCATCTCTACCAAGACATCATTGAGATTGTGCAATAATCCAATATGTCAGCAAGGAGGTTTCATTCTAGATAAGTAGCAATGGAGAGTTGTATAGCACCATCACATACATATCAGTAGTATGTATAACACCATCGCATACATATTAGTAGTATATTATCGTTAATGCAAACATTATATCATGCATAATACATCAACTGAATATAAACAAATGCATAACAAAACAATATCATGAAATGACAATTGAATACTTATCTTTATTTGTTTCATGGGTAGACTCCTTTCAGCTTCATCATATTCTTCATTCATAACAACATCATTTATTATCCAAATGCTTAATATGGATAAGAGTTTCTTCAAGAATTGAGTTCTTCATATTCCTCATCGCTTGAGGGATCTTCTTTGAATCATGAGCGCTTGATCTTCAGTTGCTCCCATCTTCTCTTCTCTTATTATGGGTCGAGCTTCATCTTTTGTGTGCTCTTCCTAGAGTCTGCTGAAAGTAATCACTTCCTTGTGGCACACATTCCTCAAATGGATGAATCCCATGATCCTGGGAGCCCATTCAAGGTGGTTATCACAAATTATGCATTCTCCAGTTCTTCTTCTATTGCTTCATGTTGTTCTTTGATTTGAGAGACCCTTGTAAAGTATGACTGTATGGTATCTGCATTCTCGATCTTCACATTCTTCAACTGGTTTCTCAAAGTCATCTTCTGATTTATGTTCTTCCCTTCAAATAGCTTGGTTAAGGAATCAAACATCTCTTTAAGTGTCTTTATGGAATACACTTGTGGTATAAGGTGATCCTTAATTGAATCAGCAATGATTTTCTTGGCCTTGACCAAGTTCTTCTTGTGTAAGGCTTTTAGCCTCACCTCCCTCCGGAACTAGAACCTCTCCACTTATGTAGGTTTCCAATTCATTTTCTTCAAGAACCAGTGAAATCCTATACTTCCATGCTTGGAAGTTGACAACTTCACCAAGCTGGTGTGATTAGTCATCTTGAAATGAGAACCTCAACTGTAAATAGAAAAAGATTAGATCTTACTGATTTGAGGTATCCGTCCTGGTTGCGGAGCTGGCCGATCTAGGGTTTGTTAGATAAAATATAATTTTCAAAACTTGGAATCTTTCAGGTATGATTGGATATAAATATGGGCCTCTTCAAGGTGAGCTATCCAATGTACTCTTTTTCTAAAAACAATGGAGGGAATCTCCCAGAACAGGAAGCCCTAGTTTTCCAAATTCCTCTCTAGAAATGCCTGATATTGTTTCTATGGTATCTCCAAAAGTACTACTCCTCTGTGTCTAAAATTTTGTATTGAAGTAGCCTCATCTATATTGTTTCTAACATCATAGTTTTGAGTGGAATTGGTTTCATAAATTGGTACTTATGAGAGTATTCCCAAGGTGACATATTTTAGGACGGTTCAGTATAGCGAACTTGTACGGACTTCCATGTGTCCACGTTTCATCATCAGGGTATGAAACTTTTACCACAGAAATAAAATTTTGTTCCCTATATAGAACATCTTGATAACTTTAATTTGGACCTTCATAGACCGAGATATAGCAATTCTCCCTATATGTCCTGTTTAGGGATGAATCCTGGAAGGGGATAGAACCTTGATTTGGAGGACTCATATCTCCCAGAATACAGTGAATCTAAGGCTAAAATTTTCACACAAGGTACACCATGACTGCATATGTTGCCTATGATAATTGTGGCCCTTGATACTTCTTCAATCCTGAGATATAGTGAATGTACCAAAAATACTAGTTTTAGTATTTTAGGATTTTTCAGCCCCGGGGTCAAACTAGGGTTTGACTTTCCTGGAGTTTTACTCAACCAAAAACTTAAACCTTTGTATCTAAAATTCGATTTTGATGAGGAGATAAATCCTATGCTGGTCTCACTCAAAAATTCCTCTTCTGCAAAAATCCCTAATTTCCCGCAGCAAAAACTGAAAATGCCCAGAAACAAATTATGCTTTGACAGAAAGATGCGCCCTTCAATGGAGAGTTAGCCTAGCCTCCTTTTGATGATGGATTGTGGAGAGAGACCAAAAAATTAAGAATCTCTAGCTTCTACAACTTCAAAGTGTCTTATTCTCAGGTTATCTCTGATACCATGTTATATTTTTATCATTTAAGCAATATGCTCTAGGATCCTATCTGAGAGAATAACATGCACAACAATAATCACAAGAAACAAGAGACACAAATAGTTTTCCTCGGGGAAACCATCAAGGAGAAAACCTTACAACTTCCTCAGAGATAGAATGAGCACCAATGGCAAAAGTAAAACCCAAAAACATAAAGATGATCTCCGACAACTGATCTCTTTCACTTGCGCCAACACTTCCTCTCTCACGTGTGCCAGTACTTCCTCTCTCACTCATGCACCCCAGTTGAGTGAGTGTATGTATCAAATAGAGAGGATCACTCTCTATTTATACTAGTTTCCAACTTGACAATTACTTACCAGGGCTGACTTCTCTATGAGAGTCTAATAACCCTAGAGCCCCTCAACTGTGGGGACTTTTCTCCTCTGATCAACAAGGAGGGTTAACCTCAACTCAATTATGGGGACTATTCCCCGACTTACAACTAAGGTTAACCTCATCAACTTTTCAGGACTTTAATATATTAATGAATCTTTTGATAGGAGCATCTGGGTATATTGAAATAGAATATATAAAATATACAAGTGAATGCATTTTGAAGTTATAAATACATAAACATAAGTGTTAGCACTCAAATTAAGCCAAAGGTTACAGAAGGCTTACTCCCAGGTAATAGAGAAACCACTTTTGAAGAGAGAACTGGCCTTCTACTCTTCCAAGAGGGATCTCTCACCAAATGTTAACAATGCCAGATATATATACAAGTGAAACTATAAATTGTTTGTAAAATTGGTTGAAACAAAACACAGAACCATTGGGCGATGGAGTCAAGATATACAACAAAAATAAACAGAACTTATGCAAGCGATTCCAACATAAGGGCAAGGTAGCCACTCGATCATAGTCGATTCATAATTGTCTGGTGGAAAGGAAGAACATGAACATACCATCAACACAGAGCATTGAGAAAATGAATTATGTATTAACTTTGGAAGAAAACTTTGGTGAATACCTAAAACAACAAACAGAGCATAGCAAGTATGAATTCCGAACTATTATACACTAAGTTTCAGATATGAAAGAAAACAAAATGGGAAAGATAAACTGGAATAACATTCACATAAGAAAAGAAGCAACAGACTATAAGTGCAAATGACACATGAATCCCTGTATGAAAACGCCGAACTCGTCTTTGCAATTATATTAAAATTCTCTTGAAAAACATACATAGAAAAAATTACATTCGTTTCAACCCTTTCTCCTTCTTCAGGAGGTATATTTATAGCATTGAGATTTTCCCATATCGACCATCTGGGAATAAAAATTTGTTACAACAAAAGGACATCCTCTAACCAACTCCTAGGTGGCACATCACCTGTGGTTTGCATGAAAACAACTTAACAATGAAATGTGGAATGCATAAGGGAATAAGCACGAGATTTCCTTATATTTCCATCTAGCAAGTGCCAACTGTAGATTTTACTCTTCGCAATCTAAACCGCATATATGTGGGGCTCTTTATGGCACGCTTTTCCTTACTTCATGCATGTGCAACTCAATCGTCGATCGAGACCGAATTCCTTCACAACCATTGATTCAAGATGACCCCACCATTCTTCGTGAAGTGAGGTTCTGTTTCCCCCCTTGTTACTCCAGATTGCGAAGTGAAATATAACCTCCGATCTCCCTCCATTCTCATATGCACCGTCGATCAGAACGGCCTGTACTGCTTTTCATAATATAAAATTGCTGCTTTCATCCTTGCTAATTTGGGATGTGAAATCGCTTTCAACCATAGATATTTTTGGGTCCCATTCTCGACTGTCAGATGCATCCATGTTTTAAACTACTTCGCAATCTGAAAAAATGGTTTTGGTCTGGCATGTTCATCGTGTGAAATGGTTTAAAGCCATTGATCTACCATCTGATCAACCTCAGCCTTGTATCATGATCTAACTTTAGTCCCTTCAGTGCGCCCAACATTTTATTCTTAGCCTTGCTTCTCCAATCCATGGACTGTTTTGTTGTTTTTGGCATTCATCACCGAAGCTTATTTCAAAGGATGGGTGCTATCTTGTGTGTTCCTTCAGCCCCTTCTGCGAATACTACGCTACCGTCCCAACACTTATCAACGGGGATGAAGTATGCGAGTATCTCTTATGACCAAAATTTAACAGAGTGTTAACAACCAGCTCGACGAGGGATGCTATCCTCCCAGTGAGGTAGCAAAGAACACCTAGACTAGTTGCCTTATCCATTAAAAACCTCCTATTATTTTACTGCCTGAAAGAAAAAAAAAATCGAAAGAATTGTTACCTCTTCTAATCTTAGGGCCTTCTCCATGGGCTTCAAATCTTCTGATTCACCATCCGTATTGATTAAAACATAAGACATATTTACACTATGATACATGGACCTTAGTCCCTTTATTCCAAGTAATGCTTCAGGGACCTCCCATTCACCGTGCCTCCCTCATACTGCAACGCATCTGGATATTGTAAAATGAAGGCATTGTTCCCTCTATGCACCGCAATAAGACATGGGCCTACCCATAAGTGGTCAAATTTTCTATGCTTCCCTTTGTCTTCGTGACGGGCATCCCATTTTAGCACCAAGTCATCGACCTGAAAAAACATCTTCTTTTATTCTTTTGCTGAAGGTATTCTTCATCTTTTCTTGGTGTATCTGGACTTTATCATAAGCCTTGTCCCTTACTTCATTAAGCTCAATGATCTGGTTGATCCTTCTTTGAATGGGATTAGGCTCATCCAACGGATCCCGTAATAACTTCATGGCTAGAACACCCAAATAGGCAGGGGAAATTACCTCGGCTCCATATACTAACTGGAATGACGATATGCCGATGGCCCTTTTGGTACTGATTCTATCAGCCCACAAGGCATATTTCAATTTAGTGTGCCAAGCCTTCTTGTTACCCTCCAACAGTTTCTTAATAATCCTCACAAGGATTTTGTTGGAAGATTCAGGCAGCTCGTTCCCCTCTGGGAGATAGGCTGTAGAATGATTCAGGATTATATGGTACTTATGTCAACATTTTATCATCTTCCTGTACTTAAATGCAGGTGCGTTGTCTTCATAATCTGCTTCAGGCAGCCGAACCTTGCCAAAATATTAGTTTCTAAGAAATCCATTATCACTTCTTCTGTAGCCCTCCTGGAGGGTATGGCCTCGATCCACTTGGTGAAGTAATCAGTGGCAGTCAGAATCCACTTATGCTTCCTGTAGGATTTCGGATTTATCTCTCTAATGAAATCTAACCCCCATTGCTGGAAAGGAGCTTCCACAGATATAGGGTTGAGGGGGAGAGACACCACCTTCCTTTTCCCTTCAAACATTTGACACTAGTGGCATTTAGTCATTTCCTTATAGACATCTGAGAACAACGTGGGCCAATAAAGTCCTGCTCTTAGAATTTTGTTCGCAGTAACTTTCCAGGAATGGTGTCCTCCACAATCTTCTTCATGAAATTCCTTTTCCATACGTTGAGTTTCGTCCTCCAGAAGACAATTTAGCAGTATCCCCCCTGGGGTCTTTCCAGTAGAGATATTGTTCTATGATGCAAAATTTCGTAGCTTTCGGTTTTATGGATCTAGACTGGGTTTTGCTTAGCCCGGTAGGGGGTTGTAAATCCTGCAATACAAAAACAATGTCAGCATACTAAGGAGATGTAAAGAAGTCAGGATTCACCTGCACCTCCGCTTCTTCCTTACCAGACTGACAAGCAAGAAAATTCAGCTACAGAGAGTCACAATGGGAATCTGTCATCATATTAGTCAATCCTTTCCCTTTGATCAACTTTGTGGGCTTGATTTCTATGTCATATTCCAGGAGCACTGCAACCCATTTAGCTCTCTTTCCTTTCGGGTCAGGCTGTGTAAGTATGCTTTTCACTACACTGAAAGGTACATAGGAAATTATGTGGGAATGGAGGAGGTAGATTCTAAAATCTTTCAAGGCTTTAACCAAGGCATAGGCGTGTTTCTCCATTATACTATATTTCAATTCTCCATCTCTCAATATGTTACTGAAGAACGCTATAGGCTGTTCTTCACCTTGATAATTCTTTTGTAACAACACTGCGGCTACAGTTTGTTCTGAAGCATAAGAGAATACTAATAAATCCTTCTCAAAATATGGGCTGATTAGAACAGGAGATTCTGAAATGGCCTATTTTATATCTTTGAAATCTTTCTTGGCTCCTACCATCCACTTAATTTCATGATCTTTCCTTAGCATGTAAGTAATGTCCATCGGGATTTCAATGAAGATAGGGATGAATCTTCTCAAGAAGTTGACTTGACCGATGAAAGATTGTATTTATTTCTTGCTCCTTGGTTCTTCTACCCTCAAGATGCCCTTTACTTGTCTGGATCGATCCTGATCCCTTCCTTTGAAATGATGTTCCCCAACAACTTTCCTTCTTCTAGAGAGAAGTTCAACTTTCTAGGGTTCAACGAGATGCCGTACTTCCTGCATTTAATGAAAACTCTTTCTAAGTGCCTGACGTGATATTTATCCCACCTGGATTATACGGTAATGTCGTCCATGTATACCACCACAAACGTTTCTTTTTCTTCTGCAAAAGTGATATCCATGGCACGTTGGAAAGTCGCTCTAGCATTCATCAAACCAAACGGCATCTTTTCCTACATGAATGTACCCCATAGTGTGGTGAAAGTAGTTTTTTCTTGGTCTTCAGGCAATACCTTCACCTGATTGTAACCGAAAAATCCATCCATAGTGGATATGCTTTCTAAGTCTACCACCCTCTGCAGGATTTGGTCCATCTTTGGCAATGGGTAGTTATCTTTCAAAGAAACTTTATTTAAATTCTTGAAATCCACGCATAGCCTTATCTCCCCATTCTTTTTCCAAACAGGAACCAAATTGGCTACCCATTTTGAAAACCTCAGAGTTACTATTATCTTTGCATCAGAAAACCTTTTTACTTCTTTTTCAATAATGGGAAGTAACTTCGGATTAATCCTCCTGAGTTTTTTCCTTAATGGTTTTTCTCCAGGTTTATTCGGAATAGTATGATGTATGATGAAAGTGTCATATTCTTTGAGATATTCATAACTATACTCAAACACATCCATGTACTTTTTCATTAGGTTCACATACCCTTCTTTTTCTTTAGCGGGTAATTTCTTGGACAATTTTATAATTTTTGGGTCAGCTTCAGTGCCGATATCCACATCTTCGACAGCATCCGTGGCCGTCTCGACCTTTGGATCCTTGGGTACACCATTTTGGTAAAAACGAGATTCTAAAGGGATCAGGCCCCTAGGAATATGATTGCTTTTCAATTGGAGTATATCCCTGCCTCCCAAGGAGTCCTTCATTTTTCCCGTCCCAATGGCTTCTTCCCCTTCCTTTTCAATGTCTAGGATGTTTTCGGGGTCAGTGCCATCTTCATCAATGTGAGTGTTCACAAACTCACCAGACATCTCCAGAAATATTTTGATTTCCATATCGTCTTCAAAGACTTGCCAATATTTAGTGTTATTTGGTATGGAAGGCCTATTTACAATCTCCACTTTGTACTTCTTTTTCCCCACCATGGGAGCTTCAAATTTTCCAGCTGTGGTCACCAGAGAGTTTTCCACTACATTCTTACCTCTAGGAATCAATTGGACTGTATGTTAAGTGAAGAAATTTCCTAACATCCCACACCTCATTCCGGTAGGCCCTGATTCTTGGATGTCTAGTCTAATAGTTGTCATTCACCTGATTTACTACAAGCTACGAATCTCCAAAAATTTGGACCCTCCTTGCTCGTAAATCGTTTAGTGCATGTAGGCCTAGTAACAAGGCTTCATACTCTGCTACATTGTTAGAGCATTCAAAGACCAACTTATAAGAGTAGGCTTTGTTATCTTTAGTGGGGGAGATTATATACACACCTGTGCCAGCACCCGCTTTAGCCACCGAGCCGTCGAAATACATAATCCATGGTCCTTCGTCCCTTTGCTTCCTTTCCAAAGATTCCAGCTCGCTGACCTCTTTTTTCTTTTTTTGTGGCACAATGATTTCTGAGTTGCAAGGGGATATATCATTGAAGAAAATAGATGACCCCAAGTCCGTGTTGACGGCATAAACATGATGGATGTCGGGTTGAGCCTGACTGCTCATGACGTAAGGAAACCTCTTCTCACTGTATAACCTTTTGTTTTCGTTTCGAACAGGAATTGTCGCATAGGTCATGTCCATTTGCAAGATACCTTTCAGCTTTGAAGTCCAAGACCTTGATAGCAAAATACCAAACTTGGGAGGAATGTTGGCCACGACGACATCCATGACCACAATTTTAGATGGAAACTTCTTTAAAGATACCACCATGTCTTTGATTAATCCCAGACATTTTACCCTTTTAGAATCAAAGGAATACAGATCTTTTTAAGGTCTTGTAATCTCCAATCCCGGGATTTCTACCACTCCCTTTGGCATCAGATTGTGTGAGGATCCTGAATCCATCATTTCATTGTGTAACACCATATCATGTATATTCAGGCTCATGTAAAAGGGGGTACCTCCTCGTCATCGCTGTCCATGCTGTCAATCTTAGATCCCATAATAATAGTAGGTTTGTCTTCAATTAGCTCTAAGATATTCAGGTCAGCTTCTCCTTGATTTGCAATCATCTTCGTTATGGTGTCCCTGTACTCCTAGTTCCTCAATAATTCATTGAAAGGAATCAAGACCTTTAGCTTAGCCAACTCATTTTGGAGATTAAACATGGGAGGGGTTTTTCCTAGTTCGACAGGTGCCACTGGCTCCAACACTCTCACATCACTGTTCCCTTTTTCCACTTCTGGAGGTGTCATGGGCCCCTTTTGTTTTGACTTTCCTTTCCCCAGGCCGGTCTGACTACTAGAAGGTTGGTCTGGGTTTAATATTCCTTCAGGTATAACAAATTTTCTAGTAGATTCACCACCTTTCTTATGTACAGCAACATCTTTATTTATTAACTTGATCTTCCTGACATCATCTATAGCATGCATATACCCTTTATGGTATTGCCCCAATTCCCCTATCAGGATCTTATCATCCACCTGAGAGAACATATCATGTTCCTCTTCAGTCAAGTAGATCTCAGAGTCCAAATCGCCGAAATGATGGATATGATCTTCAGCGGACTCAGATTCATCCTCGGAAGCCACATAGTTTTCAGGGAAAGGAGGCCTGATCGACTGCTCTTCCTGGTTTCATGGATTCCTCGCATCCCTTGGTCTGTTGGGTTGGAGCGGGGGAGGGACTTTCCTCCTGAAATTAGGATTCCTTATCTAAGGTTCATTCTGTTCCCGGTTCACTGGATTGGCCTCCACCGTTATCCTGTCCATCAATTTTTCCATAGTTTTTAGCATCATCTCAAATTTCATATCATTGGATGAAGAGGTGGAGGTAGATGGGCGTGCCTCTTCTCTACCTTTTCTTCTGTCGATCTCCGGCCTTGGTTTAATTTTTACACATGCCATCATATTGGCTTCCACTTTTAGGGCATCAGTGAACATGGTTGGGAGGGTGTTTGACTTCCTTTCTCTTAATAACAAAGCAAAATCATTGTCAAAGGCATCAGCGTAATGAAGTTTAGCCGCCCCTGGTGAAGTTTGATATCGGCAGGTATCGAGTTGTAGACCCACATGAATCTGCTGGAAAACTCATGGATTGATTCAAAACCTCCTTTCTTGAGATTGTTGTATTGAGACAAGACCTGTAATGGGATTTGTTTATCATCCCAACTTTCTATAAATATGGTTTGAAAACCAGCGAAGCTGCGGATAGACCTAGGTGGAAAATCTTTGTACCATTTCTTGGCTTCCCCAGACAAACTCTGAGAGAACAACTGCATTTTGACATCTTCATCATCCACCTCTTCTAGGTCGATGAAGTGATCGAACTTATCCACATGGTACCTTACTGAGACATTTCCCTCCCCATCATAGAGTGCGATTCTTTGGGCATAATTCATGGGGAGGTCGTGTAGAACCAAAGGTAGGGCTAACGGGGAAAATCTAGTAGCAGCCATTGGGGTAGGTTGACTAGGAACAGACATGGGGTTAGGCAATTGCGTTTTCTGAAAGATAAATGCTACTTATAGGTTCAGCCACAAAGAATCAAGCATATAGGACTACAATGTATTAGGGCTTACCCCAGATTTCCTCAAGTCGGATTCAGATTTAAATTTGGTTAGTAGTCTTTCAGCCCTAACCGCCCATTTGGGTACCATTATGCCGTACAAATATTGAGATGATGAAGTACCAAACAATGTAAAATCCACTTTTTCTTTGTTTATATTTCTAAGTATTCTTTCTGGATTATCCACACTTAGTAAAATTTCAGTATCAGGGTTACCTCTCATGCAGATATTTCTGGAAACCAGAATAACTAGTGTGATACTGCTTGAAACAGGTGTGGAGTTGTCAGGTCTCTTTATTTCTGATCACCGGTCTCCTCAGTGGAGTCATCTTCTAGAATCTTTCAATGTAGTTGCCAGGGAAAATGATACAACCTTCTTCACAAGTAAGAATATCTGTTTTCCCACAGAAAATCTTTATCCTTTGAATCTTTGTCATTCTTCCTAGGGATGATCTTCATTCTCGTCCCTTGCAATGACACTAGTTTGTTAGCATTGGAATTAAGCCAAAGGTTGTGGAAGGCTCGCTCCCAGGTAACAACAAAACTACTTTCGAAGAGAGAACTGGCCTTCTACTCTTCCGAGAGGGATCTCTCACCAAATGTTAATAATGCCAGATATATATACAAGTGAAACTATAAATTGTTTGTAAAATTGGTTGAAACAAAACATAGAACCATTAGGCGATGGAGTCAAGATATACGACAAAAATAAACAAAACTTATGCAAGCGATTTCAACACAGGGGCAAGGTAGCCACTCAATCACAATCGATTCATAATTGTCTAGTGGAAAGGAAGAACATGAACAAACCATCAACACAGAGCATTGAGAAAATGAATTATGTATTAACTTTGGAAGAAAACTTTGGTGAATACCTAAGACAACAGATGGAGCATAGCAAGTATGAATTTCGAACTATTATACACTAAGTTTTAGATATGAAAGAAAACAAAATGGAAAATATAAACTGGAATAACATTCACATAAGAAAAGAAGCAGTAAACTATAAGTGCAAATGACACATGAATCCCTGTATGAAAACACCGACCTCGGCTCTGCAATTATATTAAAATTCTCTTGAAAAACATACACAGCAAAAATTACATTCATTTCAATCCTTTCTCCTTCTTAAGGAGGTATATTTATAGCATTGGGATTTTCCCAGACTGACCATCCGGGAATCAAAATTTGTTACAACAGAAGGACATCCTCTAACTAACTCTTAGGTGGCACATCAGTTGCGGTTTCAATAAAAATGGCTTAACAATGAAATGTGGAATGCAGGAGGGAATAAGCACTAGAGTTCCTTATATTTCCATCTGGTGCGTGCCAACTGTAGATTTTAATCTTCGTGATCTAAACTGTAGATATGTGGGGCTCTTTATGCCATGCTTTTCCTTACTTCATGTGTGTGCATCTCAACCATCGATCAAGACTGACTTCCTTCACAACTGTCGATTCGAGTGGACCCCACCATTCTTCGCTAAGTGAGGTTCTATTTCCCCCCATGTTACTCCAGATTACGAAATGAACTATAACCACTGATATCCCTCCGTTCTCATATGCACCATCGATCAAAATAGCCCGTACCACTTTTCACAATCCAAAACTGCTGCTTTCGTCCTTGCTAATTCGGGATGCGAAATTGCTTTCAGCCGTAGATCTTCTTGGGTCCCATTCTCGACCGTCAGATGCATCAGTCTTTTAAGCTACTTCACAATTTGAAAAAATGGTTTTGGTCGAGCATGTTCACCATGTGAAATGGTTGATGCCATTGATCTACCATCTGATCAACCTCAGCCTTTGATCATGATCTACCTTTAGTGCCTTCAGCACGCCCAACATTTTCTTCTTAGCCCTGCTTCTCCGATCCACTGACTGTTTTGTTGTTTTTGGAATTCATCACCGAAGCTTATTTCAAAGGTTGGGTGCTATCTTGTGTGTGCCTTCAACCCCTTCTTCGAATACTATGCTATCGTCCCAACACTTATCGACGAGGCTGAAGTACCCAAGTATCTCCTATGACCAAAATTTATTAGAGTGTTAAAAATAAGTATGGGAAAATGTGAGAACTTATATGCCTTGGAGGCATGGTTTAAAACACAAATATCTATCGGCTCCCCAGTAGAGATATCTGAGATCTCAATTGCATCATCTCCAAAGATAACTCTCTTTGGTGAACTAGTGTGTGTCATTTGGTAAACATATAACAAATTTGCTGCTAAGGAGGGCACATATAGGACATCTTTGAACACTCCACGTTCCAATTTTATTGTAACGTTCCCTTCAGCTTGGATTTGATTATCATATCCCATGTGAATACTTAGACCATCAGTTAGATTTAATGAATAAAATTACTATTTGGAGGAAACGATGTAGTTGTAGGCTCTTGAATCAATGAGGAAGGTTTGATATTTTGAAAATCCATCCTTCAGTGCATGGAATCTCTCATGATCATTAGTCTTGATTTAGGATCAGCCTTCCTTGCACCTTCTAGGAGGGAAATATGGTGTTGTTCAAGAAGTCTACCCATTTGATCTATAGTTTTCTTCATATAATATTTCTTTGAATGGTTTACTTTCTCACAATAGGAACACTTGGTATTTTCAAACCTCTTATTCCTGTCCTTATTGGAACCTGAGGATCCATATGATGGATAAAACTCCTTCGTTTGTTGAAATTCACTATATCTCTTATCCTTCCCTTTCTTCTTCCCTTTTGCTTGTGCATTCTTGGTCTCCCCAGCTAGAAGAGTTTGATTCTTGGAGGTTTTTAGGACTCCCATATGAATTAACTTAGCTTGTTCTTGAATGAGGGATTTAGTGAATGCATCAAATGAGGGAATCCACTAATTTTGAGTTGTTAGTCTCCTAGAGTGGAAGGTGGAAACAAATACTAAAAACTCAGAGCCAAGATTGATCAAAATGGAGAGCACCATATGTTCATCCTTCTTGTAAATTAGACACTGCTTGCACTACATGACCAAAAACTTGAATTTGGAGAATAATTGTTGGATGGTTTCGAAAGTGCTAGATTGAATAGAAATCAACTCATTCTACAAAATGTACAAAATGTGGCCTCTCATCTCATCCTTTTTGACAAACAGTCATTTGAGATTCTTCCATACGTCCCTCGGTGTTTTTAATCGATAAACATGGAAGAGAAACTCCCTAGAGATATGAATACACATGAAACCAAAGGTCTCATCCAGTTTGTTTAGGTACTTTGATTTCTCTAAAGGTTGCTAGGGTTCAACCTCCTTTCCCATTGTGACCCTATACATACCTTTGTTGCGCAACAAAATATGCATATCTCCTCTCCAATCTAGGAAGTTGAAGGGTGTGAGGATCCTTGGTGTCAAGGATGTTGAATTCTCCATTTTGCATATTTAGGAGCATCACAATTCTTATAAATTCTTCAAATAGGCTGCATAAAAATTTCAATTCAAAGGTAAACCAGATCTTTAGAGCTCTGATACCATTTAAAATTAGCAACTCCATAGGATCATTAGGCTGGATTGAATCTCACAGTAAAAGAAATATGAATCAGAAAGAAATTTAGTGTTAGAATTGTCCAACAATCATTGTGAAATTATTCAGACAAGTTGCAAAAATTTGACAACATAAACATAATTGAATAATCATTAATATGTATGAAATACATTCATGATACAATAGATAGAATTGAATCCTCTAGGAGTGCTTCAAATACCATGACTTGGACTGACTCCAAAAATCATTAACTATGCAATAATCACCACTAAATAATCAATGTGTAACTCTGGATAATTGAAACGCCTCACAATCAGTTAATTGAACAAGGTAGGTGAGAAAAAGCACCCATCTCCTTAAATCATGAAAAATGGGCACTAGAATAACTGAAGCTAAACTAAATGTTTCCCATCGGAGCATAACTCAACACAAACTAGGGTGAACTAATAGTGGGAATCCCATGACTCAATGTGGGATCTTAAAATATAGGGATTGGTCTCTAGAGCTCCTAAACTCATGCATGCGGGCGTATGATCATGTGGTAGGTGGGACCCATATAACTTATCCATGGAACTAATGAAGTGGCAACATATTCCTAAGCTAGGAAACTGACATTTAGGCTATGGTGGACAAGAGAGCATTACAATAATCCTAACATGAGTTGCATTGGAAAAATGCTAAACTAATATACTTCGTTATGTAAAAGGGGCATATAATTATGGGATCCACTATGCTACTACTTACAAATTTGACTTGGTTGGATACACAGATTCTGATTGGGATGGTGATGGAACATACTGTAATTCCACCTCTTGTTACTTCTTTAGTTTGGGATCAAGTTCTATTTGTTGGTAAAGTAAGAACCAAGCCACTATTTTACTATATACAATGGGAATAAAGTACAAAGGATAAGTAAATGTTGGCACACTTGCAATTTGGTTATAGCATATTCTCATTGAGTTTGGAATAGAGTTTCACAAACCTACCATCATCTTTTGTGTCAATCAGGGATCCATTCAAATTTCAAGAAATATTTTTCAGTGCCAACGAACCAAGCACATTGATATCCATATGCAATATATCATAGTGTTGATCCATGATAGGCTCATAGATATAAAATTATTTTTGTTCCTATAAGAAGATTGGAGACATTTATACCAAGTATTTTACAAGGAAGTTATTCATCTAGCTAAGAGCTTCCTTGGGAGTCACAATTTATGGAAGAGGCTCCTTAAAACCTTCTTCTCACATTCTCTTTTTTTGCGTTCTTTTTTAAGGTGGGGGGGTCTCGCGGGGGGGTTCCCACTGGATTTCCCCTCTTTCCAAAATTTCAGAGAATTTATTTTTCTTTATGTACATTGGTACCTATTGTGGTTCAAAATTGTTGGGACCCATTTTTATTTACTTAGTTTTTCTTTGTAGTTAGGATTATGGGGGGGTGTTAGAGTAAATAACCCTCTTAGAGCTAATTCTAATGTGTCTTATGGCCCAAACCACACCAAAATACACTTCTTGAGTCACTTGTGTAATCTCTAATTTATATTAATAGAAATATCATTTCCTATCCAATGATGTGCATTTAAATGAATATTGAATCCATTAATGCTTTTAATTGCTTATACATTATTGATTATATATGCTAGAGTAGGTCTAAGACCATTATATAGCATGCTTGTCTTGTTTGTTGTTGTTGAGAGAGAAAATTGCTAACACAAGCGGTATTGGAAAAAGCTCAACGGGGATCTACATCAATCGTCAGGAATAAGGTATGTTTCGAGATCCTTTAGTGTTAGATGTTTTAGTCCTCTTGAATATTGGGAAGGGATTGATTTCTGTGGTTTCTCTATCTGTTGTGGTACACTCCAAGCCATAGGAAGTTTTCTCCATAACAGAGGGTTTATAAAACTCATATTTTAATTGAGCATTTACAAGTCAAACTTTAAATAGAATAAAGAACCATGTGTATTTCACAACAAGTCCAAACCCTTGGACTCCCAAATCTACTCTATTAAGCGTTGCCAGAAATTTAAGTTTGAATCCAAAAATACTACGCATGGCATTGGATGAAAGTCACGCTTATACATTTAAAGAGAAAAATATATTTACATAAACCATTAAATAAAATTAACCAGGTTACCACGACACCCTCTAACCAAACTTCAAAACCCATAGAGCATCTTTTCCAGTACTCATGTAAAAGGAATGACCACACTTCAAGCATTGGCATTAAAATCATTTCAGTGTGACATTAAGATTATATATGAAAACAAATTTAGGTCTTTCACATGCTTCTGTAGAGAAGAAAAAAAAACTAAAGACTTCACACTCAAATAGTAAATACAAACAATATTGCCAACATTTCCATTACTAGCAATGGCACCGCTAACGCATAACACCCCCACCATAACAAAACATGTTCTCATCATCAACGCTTTTCTCAGACATTGGAAATAACAACAACCTGAAATATTCATAATTTAGCAATAATATTGCTACGTTTTCAACAGAACCTCCATAAATATCTCATAAAACACACAAAGTAAGTGTAGACATAGAACAATTTAGCCAACTATCAACATTTAAACTAAATACAGAGCACATGAAAGAGAACGCTTGTACAAACTGGCATTTCCAGAAAATAGGTTTGTGTTAGGGTTTTCACCCACAGTCAAAATTAATTTACAAATTCATCAAATGCATGAACATGCTGATAAACACTAAAACCCTATGAAATTTCCTGAGTATATTTCTATTTTGAAAAGGCCATGAAAACCACAAAGAATGCTCCCCCGAATCCATTTCAAAACATAGAATGAACAACCAGAAGAAAAGGAGCTTGAACTTGGGCTTACCAGGTTTTTGTCTAAGTGGTTCACCCTTCCTCTAGTCGCATACCTATTTATACGTTGTACCTTCTTGCTACAAAAACCAAGCAAGGGATTAGTAAAATGTTTCAAAATAAAATGGAACAAATAGAGTATATATATATATATGTTGAAGAAATACATACCTACATAGTGAATGGAGACTCTGTAAATGGCTCAACCCCAATGACCACACCTTGCCAACAAAACTTCACCAGGGAGCTCTCTCCTCTCCACCATTTTCGCATGCAAAAGAAGGTTTCAAAACATAGGGAAAATAATTTTATGCTTGTGCCAACATTGAGGGTGACACGGTGCCTTCAGATGGCATACATTTAATGATGCAGCAACCTCCACTAATGTTGAAATCAGCTTACCACGTCGTATAGTAATTTTCCTCCGTATTTGTATTTATGTCTTCCTCTAAGCATACATAAAACTTAGGTTGTTTTATTTTTAAAGCTCAAACCATTAATGTTGGATCGAATTAATCCTTTAAAAACCATACACTCGGCACATGCTTAGTTCTTAGTACCTGCGAACAAAATGTTTCTCATGCCTTAGTTCATAGTGAACTAAGTAATCCCAAGTCATAGGAGTTCTTCATACATTTTCGTTGAGTCGTTAGGTAAATCCATCCACTCTTTTCCCTTTAGGTGCAGAGGTAAGTTAACCACAACTTTTAGCTCAAACAAGTCTAGGTCACATGTTAATTCAAAGCATCCATTATAAACAAGTAGGATGTACGTAGACTATGAATTGCACCAGAAACATCATTAAACAAATAAATGAGATAAATATACAATAAACATCATTATAGAAATAAACGACATAAATATAATTGTAAGAAATTAGAACACCATGTATTAACCTATGAGAGAAATACAGAATATGAGTACAAGTATCTTTCCTAACAAGTTTACACAATGCTTAAATGAATTTTAGATGAACCTTAGATCGTAATAGTTTTATAGACCATGCAAATTAAATTTTTGTATTTACGGATTTAAGGGACTTTACAAAAATAAGAAAATATTTTGAAAAATGTGTCAAGTGAGTGCAAGGGAATCACAGTCATATCACCCTTTCCAAAACACACATTCAAGAGGTAACATAACTCAATTTCGTTGCTAGGATTGGTTTTTATGCCCCCGATTGAAATTTGTCTAATGTCCCTCAATGGTCTTGACAAGCGAGATAAAACTTGCCATAACTCGAACCTAATCTCTGATGGAAAAATGGTCAATTCCATTGGATTCATGATGGAGAAATTTTGTTATTTGTCAAACTTGAACCCTAACATAAAGTTGGTTACTTAGTTTGAAACCTTTTCCAAATTTAAAATGTCTTTCAGAATTGTGTGTCTTTAGTTGTTTTCCATTGTACAGTTTCTATCTACACTTAGGTTATCCTATAACTAAGCATAATTACCATCTAACCTAAATGTAAGTAAAAGAAATGACATAAAAAGCAGTAATAATTCCTTATATCTTACATTAGCAACATCGGTTATAAATAATTACTATCTACACTTAGGTTATCCAATAAGTAATCATAATTACTATCTAACCTAAATGTAAGTAAAAGAAATGACAGAAAAAGTAGTAATCATTCCCTATATCTTACAGTAGAAACATCCGTTATAAACAATTTTTACGCAGAGGATAGTTAATGGGAATATGTATCTTCCTTATTATGAATAACTTAAGAGACTTGATGGTGGTATTAAAAACCATGAAAATTTTTGTTATTGAGGTTCACAACCAAGTTCCAAAGATGCGAAAAAAATGACAAGGAATCTACTTCCCTTTGATTATAGGACCAAATCATCTACATAAATAAGCAATGAGATCACAACATCATGAACAAAGACATAATTTAACTAGTATCTCTCCTTAAGAAAATTCTCCAACTCAACAATATTGACACCAAAAAAGTGGAAGGGATTTAACATCCCAACATAGCCCTAATGGTATTATAATTAGATTGATAAATATTTATTATGGACTAAATTATCATTTTCTATTACTTAAGCAATCTATGTGATCACCAAAACATGAGGAGTTTTCTTATCAAAATCTCAAACTTTGTTGCAGGGGATCCTTGAGAAATTGTATCTATCCATGGACATTTATATTGACCACACCACCTTGAAATTGTATTGTATGTTTTAAATTAATTTGACTCTATAAGGTAGGAGGGCCTCTAATTTCCATGCTAGACAAGTTCTATGGAGTTCCAACCATTGGAATAAAGAATACATATGGAACATGTCATTGCGTGAAAGTTGAAATGCCTCTTCACCCAATTCAAAATCATGGAAACAATTCAGAAAATGTGAGTTATTATTATTATTATTGAGGAGTTTATCATAGATAATTTCTCAATGTAAACTCTATCTGCTAGGATGTTGTGATTAAAAAAATGTGTAGTTCTCGAATGGGAATAATAAATTATAAATCCAATAACAATTCTCATCAAAGTTATCTTGATGCTCATCACTATAATTGTGGTAATCAATTAGCATCATCTCTTTGTAGATTCACATTGACATTTTCTTCGGCTAACCCTTCTAGCTTTGGAAGTGGAATATTAAGGATTTCAAAACACTAGCATAGATCCATATAAACTTCGGATATACCATGCCCTCAGAGGGATCAAATCTCTTGATGGACCTACCTCAATGGATCTGATTGCTCTCGATGCGTGGTAGATCTATATTTTAGATGGATGTATGCCATTTTAGTTTTAATTCATTTAAATATGGTTTTGGTTTTCAACTTTATGTTAGAGTAGACAGTGTAAAATTGTTATTTACTTTATATTTGATTATTTTTTTGAATTTCCATGATGTTAGCTTTATGTCGAGAACAAAATTAGACTTCTCCCTCACATTAGGTTGTAGAGAGAACCTCTACCACAACCTTTATCTTCCATATAAGTTTAGATGATGTTATTTAATTTTATTAAAGTTGATATTACTGATAGTGGTCCACAAAACTTTACAATATGAGTAAAATGCCCTGATATCTAGTCCAATTGGATCTCAAAACTCACTCCATATCACTAAAAATATTTTAAACATATTCCATTTTAACATCAATGTTCATAGGCTATTCTATCCGACAAGAATAAGCAGCATATATACTTTTACATATATTTTTTAAAATATAATTGTTCCAAATTTATACTTTATATAAAGTCAATTACAATGTTTTACCACTTACCTAATGTTTCAACTATTTACATAATACATAATAATTAATATACAATTAAAATAAATATTCTTTATCATTTAATTAATATATAATTAAAATAAACATGTTTTATCATTTAATTAATATATAAATTGGGGGCTTTTCACACGATTCAATTTATAATTTGAAAACGATTTATATTATACTATTAAAATAGCAAGCTATATTATATAAAATACATGTCTTTAGTGGCAATCAAAAAAGAAACTAGCAACAACCATATTAATAAGATTAACATGTTTGAAATACCCCAAAAGGTATATATTTGACATATTGATAATGTTTTTTTTTTACTAAAGAATGTGCTAATGATTTGTATCTAATAGTTAAGCTAATATAACAACCACTTAATTTAAATTTGTTAAGCTAATAGTCAAAGTTAGACTTATAATGGTATCATCATTGTAGTTAAGCTAATAGTTGTATCTAATAGTTAATTTAAAAATTGATATAAAGCTTAGAATAATCCTTATACACATTAAATCGACTCCCAACTTCTAAATGTAGTTCAAGTGTCACATAAGATGAACATTACCTAAGTGATTGTTCTTGGCTCATGGTCTCACTACAATCAAGGCCAACTTCTCATGCTAAGAGATGGAGTTCATCTAAATTTAATTTAATAGTTGCATCACTATTGGAATAATCTAATAGTTATCCAATATAACCGCGTTTAGAGTTGAAGTTAAGCTAATAGTTGTAAAATCATTGGAGTTAATCCAATATTTATCCAATATAGCAATGATTAGAGTTTAAGTTAAACTAATAATTGTAGAATCATTGGAGTTAATCTAATAGTTGTATCTAATAACTAATTTAAAAGTTAATATATTGACAATTGCAATTCAAGTAAAAGTCATGATTGGAGTTGAAGTTAAGCTAATAGTTGTATCATCAATTTATTTAAGCTAACAATTGAATAATTGTATCTAATAATCAAATAGTCGAAGCTGAAGTTTTATTTTTCCGGCTATTACGAATTGTACTTATCAAATGTTAACTAAGTTATTTTTATTTTTTTTGAAATTTTTAACTAAAAGTTAGACTAACATCCTTTAAAGAGAATCGAAAATCTAATTATATCTATATGGAAAACGTAAACATGCAATACAAACTGTATCTTAGCTAGATGCCCAACTACGAGATGCAAGAGTTTGGTGGAGTTTATAAGGAGTTCCAACTATTTTATTAGAATTTCAAATGTTACATTGACTACACATTAGCTCGACTTAGTATATGTCAAATGTAGTTGGACTAAGCCTTAAGTGATTAAAGTTGAAGTTAAGATAATAGTTGTATAATCTTTGGACTTAAGCTAATAGTTGTATCTAATAGTTAAGTTAATAGTTATCCAATATAACTTTGATTAAAGTTGAAGTTAATCTAATAGTTCTAGAATCATTGGAGTTAAGTTAAGAGTTGTACCTAATAATCAATGGATTTAAGCTCATGGTTGTATCTAATAATCGAATAGTTGAAGATTAATTTTAATTTTTATAACTATCACTAAGTGTACTTATCACATGTTAATTAAGTTATTTTTTATTTTTTGAAATTATTAATTATTAATTTTGGAGGACACCAATAAAATCAATCTTGACATTACACTTGTCTCATTCTCATTTAGTCTTGGACGGCGCCCATAGAATCAATCTTGACAGTACAATTGTCACATTCTCATATGTAGATAAAAATGCATAGATGGTAGTCCAACCCAAAATTCTAATATATATATGCCTTCGATGTAATTATCTATTTAGTTTATAGCTATTTAAAATTCATTATTATTTGAAAAAAAATATTATAATATTTAAATCAGAATTTATATTATATAAATCACATGCCTTTCATCCCAATCAAAAATAAATAAATTATCTACTAGTTTTTATTTGAGCCATCACTCTTCAAACCATTGTAGCCATAAATGTCGATGAGTTCAATAATTTGTGGAATTGCTCTTTAAATTTTTATCACTATGACGATGTAGTCACACATCAGCTTTAGAAAGCCTCTCGTTTTGTTTTCACCCTCACAATAATTTAACATATGTGGAGATGGGACAACTTCAGTATTGATATCTTCTCTTCTTTCCATATGGATATAATTCATATCCATATGGATATTTATATGGATATGTTATGAGATCATTCGTGGAACAATAATGTAAACAAAATACATCATCTACGAGAATTCGACTTCTCATCATGCAAAGCAAGCAATGATTGTCCATGGCTTAAACCTATATTAAACACTTAAACCGTTATATTCTCACCACAAATGAATGTAATATATTCTCACCACAAATGAATGTAATATTGTTGGTTCATGTACAAGGAAAGATTCATTACATTGGAAAGGAGTTGAGATTTGGCACCCGACTGTCACGAAGGAACTAGATTAGAGCTTTGGCACCCGAATGTCAATAATGCCAAAGCTCTCACGAATGAACTATATTAGAGAAACACCAATCCCTCTTTCAATCTCCAAATTGAATCAAATTGCTATAATGTCGAGGATTAACTTGAACCCCATGTTGCATTCAATACGATGTACAATTGAGTATAATGCGGAGTACAATTTCCACGTGCACTCACTCGTCAGACCTAATGTGTTCTATAGTAGTCAGCTAAGTTTGTTTAGAGGAAACACAAAAGTAGTTCGGTGTATATAGTTATTCCCATCATGTTTAAGTGTTGACCATGCTGAGCTAGTGCTAGGCATGTTTCATCCTCTCCCCTCCTCATTGATATGTTATGAACCATAATTTAAGAGTTAATCATGGGTTAGATCATTTTCTAATGTTTTCCCTTTTTAGAATTTTAAACTATCTCAACCATATATATATATAAGAGTGAAGTGTCAATCCTAGTAAGGTTATTAAAGTCTACGAAAATATTATAATAATATTCTTAGGATAAACATTATTTTCTTGTATTTTCTCAAATAGAGGATTTTTTTATTATAGAATTAATAAATGAGTATTTTGATATAAGAAGCATGTAATAGTAATATATACATGTTTAATAAGTAATGTATATGTCTCGTAAGTAATGTAGTAACTGGAAAATTAATATGCGATCAAGGAGCAAGTAATAATTTGGTAAGACATGTTTAAGGGAATATCAATAATGGAACCTTGATTTTATATAAATTTAATTGTTATTGTGATAAATGTAATTGAAAAAAAATGAAGGTGTGATATTTAGAGGCCTTATAGAAAATGAATTTATAACTTAAAAACTTGTTATTAAATGCATTAACAATCTACAAGGAATAATTTTGTATCTTCATGATTGGTTTTTATGTGGAAACCAAATTAAAATGTTGACCTATAGTACTTGAGGAAACTAACCTTAATATGAGTCATAGGTACCAAAAGGCTAATAATAGAGGTAATCTTGAACAAAAGGGAAAATTGTAGAGTTTGTTTGAAATGTCGATTCAATCATTTTGAACTAAGATGAATCTTGCTTATGAGTGTGCATAGAGCCTTAGGAAACTAATGGATATCGAACAGTGTGCAGCTCCAAAGTTACCTCATTAAGAGTCGTAAGCTCTATTACCTATGTAGTATCAATGTTGCGTTGGTTTAATCCTCTCCATTGATTATAGGGTATAAAATACAAGTAGTTTGTATGGTTGAAAACACCTTCCATGATAGAGTTAAATTCGCTAGCGGCTTGGTTTAAGTGAACATCCTTATCATTAATGGAGTTGTTGAATGAAATTGTCAACCAAAACGTAATAGCAATAATATAATTTATTACGCTATGCCATGGTATTACATTGTGCACATTCCAAAGTGCTTAAACTTAAAATAACTTTTATGTCGATGACGTGTCTAGTTTGTATTTTGAATCCATAACTATAGTTTAATTTCTACAATAGATTAACGATAGTCATGGGACCTAACCCATCCCATAGGAAAAATTGATAACTCTATTATAAAAAGCTAACAATGAGTCAAAAAATTCTACTAGGATATTAAGATAATACTTGTTAAGATAATAGTTAGACTAATGCTTTAGCTATTTGAGAGAATAAATAAATCATAAGTTTTATAATAAGTGTATTTTCCATAAATCGTATCAATAGTATTAATTTTCATTTATATTCTTAGTTTGGATTATCGATAGTCCATATGATCTACTTTTACAATAAGAAAATTATTTCATCAATATGCCTAGTTTGGATTATGGATGGTCCATATTATGTTGTCGTTTTATAATAAATAAATAATAACCATGAGGTATAATCCCTTACTTTTATAATGGATAAAAAATAACCATGGGATATGACACCCTACGTTTACAATGGATAAATCATAACCATGGAATAAAATTTCTTTACATTTAAAATAAATCATAATTCTAATTCTTTTATAAAGAGGGATATGATATTTCCTCACAATGAACCTCTCATGGTGTGAACTAGGTGTGTCTCTTATTTACATTCCTTATATGGATGATTTGTGTTAAGCACATTACTTGTGTGTATTAGTAAGGTGTATAGGTTAGTTGCATCACTTAACTTTAGTGTGTGAGTTATGTATTTATATTTGTTTCTCATTATATTATATTTCTAACTAAAAAAATTTATTGGATTTAGTGATGTGATAGGCATGCCTATAATATGAGTCACACAGGAAAGAACATGTATTATTTGTTGCCATGCATAAGATTAGGTTTTAAAGGAGTTAGGGTTAGTGGGTCAGCTATTATAATGGGACTTTAATCATTAGCTATGGGCTAATATGTTAGTGTTTTAGGATACTAGTGTATCCATGGCATATGATTAGGGAAAAATGACTAACCCATTAAATATTGACCCCTTATAACCTAACCAATTTGATTTAAAAAATGCTAACCTTTTCCTTGAGAGGAAAATGGACACCAATGAGATGTGTGGGTAGGTGTATATCCACTTCTATTTACATGTTTGTTTTCACTTATGTTTGTGAATGTGAATTACGTTCATAAGTCTGCCAAACCACTAGGAAAGCATGGCATTGGGAATCTTTAACATATGAGTGAGATATATTTATTATTTTGTGTGTTGGAAAACCGAGGATGGTTCTTTATGTACATGGAATCATCTAATACGAAGGAGGGGAAAAAATAAATAGGAGACAAAATCAGAGGCTAAATGTAGGAAATTGAGAGTTAAATCACACGAAAGAAAGGGAACCACAGAGGATATGGAATGAGATTGTGCTAGTGGAAAAATAGTAATAGTGCAAATGACCTTAATACTGAAAAAAAAAAAGGAAAAAAGAGCATGGAGAAGATATGCCAATTAGAATTAAATGTAAGAGGAGAAGCAAGATGTAGAAGAAGTGGACATGGAGTTATTATCATCGTATTATAACAAAAAATTTCTAATTTTCCTTCCATGTTAAAAACTCATTAATGTACACTAGCACATGATAAATGGAAATGGGAGGATAGGAAATGTTCAAGGATCATAACAATCCCATAAGAACTCATGAATAGACACAATTCTGATAAATTTGACAAATTACAAGTTGGGAGGGGAAAAACTTGTTAAGTATAACTTGAAGGGGAAGAGGGAGTGATTAATTAACCCAAGGAAAACAAATTTACTTAAGGACACATTTCTTTAAACATCTAGACCTTATAAATAAAAATATTCCGATGGAACATAAGAGTCATTAATAAACCTAAGAAACAAAGCATTTTGAAAAACAAAATAAGAGTGCAAAAACTATACTTAGTGTTTATTCAAGAAACAAAATGAAAAGGGGATAACATGCATAAATTCACCCAAATGATATGGGGATGATATGATTACTGAAATGGAGGACTGAGAATATTTTCAAGAGTTGTGGTAATTGTGTAGGATCCCATAAACATGAATCTAGAAAATGAACTTACCACCTAATGATAGATGTGTAGAGATTTATATTTTAGACTCAATGGTAAAGGAAAATATCACTAATGTCTATGCTCATTGGTCACTGAAGAATTATAGAATTTTTGCAAAACTTATGTAGGATTAGGCTTCCCCCCAATTAGGAACATTAAACAATAAGAGAAGACCTAGCCACAACAAAGTACCTCTTTGAAAGGAAAGTATGAGTGCAAAGTTTCGATGAGGCAAGTTAGCTTATCCTATGCCTTTTAGAGCATTGATAATTGGTGGATGTATTCCCAAAGAATGCCGTCTTCACTTGGAACAATTGGTGTGGAGGGTTGATTCAAGTTGTATAAAGGCTTAATAGAATTCTTGTTTAAGATTCCCTCTTCTCAAATTACTTCAAAATGTTTTCTTTAATTTTTCTAGGCATTGGATTCAATGAGGATTACATAATTATCCTATCCTATTACAGTGGAACCTACAAGGTAAGACAAAAAATACCCTTTTGTTTTCGAAAAATATGGGTTGGTCAATGGTGTTTTAAAGATAACGCAAGTGAGTGGTGAGAGAATTTTGATATCAAGAGAATATTAAAAATGTTATTTTACAAAAAAAACCTAAATCCTTGAAATCCTTTACACCTAAAACATGACAAACATAGCATTGATCATTAAGTGGAACTTCAATGGTCACTGGAATTTCTTGGGAATTGATATATTTTGATAGGGTGACCTATTTTATGCAAACATAACTCTAGTAGATGAAACATGACCATCACGAATGTATGCATATAGAGAATTAGTGAAGGTTGTGAAATTGACAATTTTTAGCTAACATATTGTTGCAAAATAAATTAATTTACCGAAACGTAATTAATAGACTAATGAGAGGGTCAAACAACAATAGTTTTTTTCAAACAAAATATTAATGTGACCATTAGAGTATATGATATGATATATATTATTCAACTTGTCACGGATTGATGATGTATACTATGACATATATAACTCTTAACTTCAAAGTCTAATGAATGAGTAAGAATAATAACGATGGGGCTCAAAAATACAATCTAGTGTCGATAAAAAATACAATATAGTGTGACCCATGAGAATTTGAGGTTTAACAAGATCCATAGGACAAGGATATACAAGCTACCATGATCTCTCGATACTCCTACATGCCCTAAAACAACCAACCAAGATTCCACTTATTCCTAACAATAGAAAATCCTATTGTTAGTTCACCAAAATCTATTCTACTTCAAAACATGAACTAATGAAGTATATTTTGTAATACTTGCATTAACATAGAAAATGAAATACTTGCATTAACATAATTAAGAGAAACATTGTAAAGGCATGTAAGTATATCACATCAGTTTTATTTAATGTGGTATTTTATCTTCTTTCCTTGAGGTTCCTTCCTAACTTTGGACCTACTTCAATCCAAGAACATTCTTGCAGTAATTTGTGATTGAATATTCATTCCATTAGCATGACCAAGATATGATGATGATATTAGGACACGTTTTGGTAGCAAAAAAGTACGATACAATCCAACGGGTTATATTGAGTGTTTGAGTACTATGAATTGCAAGCAATAGTTCACGAAGTCAAATCCCTGGGATAGTTACCTCTATGAATATTTTAGACCTCACTCAATGTCCATGTTTGGCTAGGGTGCCAAAATAAATAGATAGATGAGAATAAATATGGTGCAAATTAATCAGATGATCTAGTGTTAGAAGAAGGTGAAGACGAAGATGATTATAATACCACTTTAGTAGGATGGTGTAGAAAGAAAAATAAAAAAAACTTGCAACACCTTATCATGTTATTACATTCATTCAAATTCCATGAAGGTCACTCAAATGTCATCAACCTCAACTAGATTTAATTAGAGTTGAATTTAGGTGATATTAGTATTTCGTGTTGTTGTAATTGTAACTTCGGAAGATATTCATGTGTATAATACTATTGTATATTGTTGTACCCCTATTGAGGATGCATATTCCTTCTTTGGGGATTTCACCATTGTGTATGGTCACTGAGGTAAACCCTCTATTGTAAGTAAAGGAAATAGTCCCCAGGTTAAATAAAGTTAAATGTATTTATGAGTATTCTTAGGTAGGTTGACCCCAAAGGTAACCTGACCGACCTATTGGTTTATTTAACAACTTAACGGAAGAATATAAATAGGGAGACACCCTCCTCATGTGTCACACGCTTCACTTGCTCTCTCATGTGTGCCTTAGGAGAGAGAGGAAAAGGAGGGACAGAGAGATTTTTTAGACTAATTGTTCTTGTTTTATTCTATCTTATCATTTATATTTGTGGTGCAAGTATTTTGAGGAAATTTGTGGGGTATTCTCCGATATGGTTTACTTGGTGAAATCTATGTGTGTTGTGTATCTTGTGTATCTTTGATTTATTGTTGTGCTTGTTATTATTTCATATAAATATCCTAAGTAAATTAACTTAGAAAATCTAACATGGTATCAGAGCCACTCTGAAAGAAGGAACTATGTAGCTGAAATACAGTTACAATGGTAGCTACTGGAAATTAAGGTTTTGTGGTTGAAAACCATAGAAGACTAAATCTAGTCATATTCAAACATTCCCTATAAGTCGGTATTCGAGAATGATCAGGATCCAAAACTTTTACAGTCCGACGATGAAATATTTTTGTACCTTGTGAGATTTTTTCAGCATCATATTCACTATAATTCAAGAGATATGGTTCATCCTAATCACGGTTCCAACCTCCTCTAGAATACAATCATAAACATGTGACCTAGCGATAATTGCTATATCTCGAGCTACAAAGGTCCAAATGATATTTCACAAGATGTTGTAGATAGGTAATGGAATTTAGTTTTCGTGGTCTTATTTACAGACCCCAATTGTGAAATAGTGACATCTGGAAGTCTATATAAGTTCTCTATGTTGAACAGTCCTCAAAACAGTCACCTTGGGAAACTCAGCATAAGTCCCACTTGAAGAATCCAATTCTGGTCTAACCTATGGGGTTGGAAAGAATATTGATCAAGCTACATCAGTGAAAAAATTTATATTGAGATGAGAATAAATGTAGAAGAATCATTATCAGACATTTCTACGGAAGAAATTGAAGAAATTAGGGCTTCCTGTTATGGTAGCTTCCCACCACTATTTTTAGAAAAAGAGTATAAGGACAACTAGCATTGAAGAAGTGCATGTTTATGTCTAATCAGAAGTGTGAAATTCCAAGTTTGGAAAATTAGGGTTTCTCTAACAAACCCAAGATCAGTCATCTCTTGAACCAGGGCAGACACCTCAAATTGGTAAGATCTAAATTTTTATTATTTCCATTTGAGGTTCTCATTTCAAAATGACTAATCACACCCAGCTTGGTGTAGCTGGAATATTTTGACCATGGAAGTATAAGATCTCCCCGATCCTTGACGAAAATGACTCGGATCAGTTTATCAATCAGGAATTTCTAAGAGCCTGAGGGAGATGAGCCTAAGGATAGATCTAAGAGAATCATTGCAGTTCTATATCCTTCGTGTGTCATCCTTGAAGAAACCAAAGGAAGTGTTTGATTTTTTGATGAAGTTGTTCAAAGGAAAGACTATCAATCAAAATATGACATTGAGGAATCAATTGAAGAATGTGAAGATACAAAACTGAGAGAACATGCATCCCTATTTCATAAGGGTTGTTCAATTCAAGAAACAACTTGAAGCAGTGGAAGAAGAAGAAGAGATTGTTATGAACATGTTGAATGACCTCCCAAGATAATGGGATTCATTCATTCGAGGAATATGTGCCAGAAGGAAATTGATTACCTTCACTAGACTATTGGAAGAGTGAACACAAGAAGAATATTAGCTCATAACAAGAGAATAGAAGATATGAGCAACTCAAGATCAAGATCTCATGATTCAAAGACGAAAGAGAAGATTCCTCAAGCGATGAGTAATATGTACTTTAATCAAGAAGGAGTCTACCCACCAATCAACAAATATAAGTATTCAATTGTCATTTCATGATTTTGTTTGGTTGTGCACATGTTTATATTCAGTTGATGTATTATGCATGTTTGATTGTTTTTATTTATACTAATGAAATTCACATGATGGGTAAGAAGTCAATGATGATGTACAACATTCCATTTCAACTTATCTAGATCATTGAAACCTATTTGTTGACATATTAGGAGTAGCACACACTCTTAATATCATTGGGGTAGAAGGAATCTAGAAGTTACTATATGTGTATGTGATATGGATGAATGTTCTAGCATTGGCTATTTGATAGTTGCATGACTGCGTGACATATATTTGTCACTATTGTTTTGGAAGTTATGAGATGTTCCTAATCATGCAACTTGACTTGAGTTGTAGATCATTCCAAAGAACAAATAATGACAGGTTAGAAGAAGAACATGAATCTCCTCGGGTTAGAGACACCGTGGCGAAAGAAAGAGATTTAAAAGAATATAAAGAGAACGAAATACCCACCTTGAGAAATGAATACCATATTGGGAACAAGAGATCATCGAAGATAAATAAAAGTATGAAATAACTTCCAAAGAAAGGAAAATTCCTTAGACAAACTCAAGCTATGTGACATAGTTGAGTGACATCATTGATGCAGATCCTCCCAGCTATGAAGAAGTATCCAAGAAGAAAGGAAAGGAGACTATGATCAAAGAGTACCAATTGATCATGGGGAATGATTTCTTGGATGAGGTTCCAATACCTGAAGGGAATTTCTTATTGTCTTCCATATGGATCTACAAGATCTAGCATGCACCAAATGGAAGCATCAAGGGATACAAGGAAAGATTCATAGCACAAGGATTCTCACATAAGAAGGCATAGACTATGAGTAGACATTTGTGTCGGTTGCAAGGCACACTTCCAATAGATCCAGACATGCAGGTATGATATGGGAGATACACCATCTTGATATGAAGACAACATTATTGATTGGTGTAGTCGAGGAAGAAATGTACATAGATCAACCATTGGGAGTTGAGACTCATGACAAGCAGACTAATGTGTGCAAACTAAACAAGGCCTTATACAAGATTAGAAGGAACCCATGGGATAATAAATACAGTTATATGAGCAGCTTGAAGATCACCTAGAGTGATGCATACCTTAACCTTTTCTACAAGGTTGAAGATGATATCCTATAGAGGATGACAAGCTCACACATGGGTGCAAGAGAAACTTTTCAACAAAGATCAAAATAGAGGATATTGGTATCCAATGACCTTAGATATACACATAGAAGATAAGTAGCAGAGGAAGCTACTTGTCACTCCAGTACATAATGTTTCAATACATAGATTACAAAACACAGAGGGAGAATGATTCTTTGCTTCACAGGTACTAACTGCATAAGATCCTCAAGTTCGACATGGTACAATAGTATGGACAACTTATTGATGGGCCTAAGATTTACTAAGAGTAAATTGGATTCCAACCTTTACATCATGATAGAAGGGGGAATACCAGTGATGCTCCTTCTAAATGTCGATGACATGGTCCTGACAGGAGAGGATGAACTCATTGAACATGAAAGAAGAATACTTGCCACCGAGTTCGAAATGAAAGACATAGGGATGATGCACTACTTCCTAGGCATGTAGGTGTGGCATAATGTGGATGGGATTTTCCCTGGTCAAGGAAAGTATGCAGTGGAGATTCTGAAGAAATTCAAAATGTTGGACAACAAGGTGATAGCCACACCTATTTCATTGAACTTGAAGCTACTGCGTGACACTTCATTTGATTCGGTTGATTCCATGATGTATCTTCATATAATTGGCTCATTGATTTTCCTGAAGAATACGATACCGGACATATAATGCTTTGATGTGAACAACCTATGTCAGTTCCTGATGGATGTGAGGCATGTTCAATTGGTTGTTTCAAATCATCTAGTGAGGTACCTTAAGGGTATAATTGAGTATGGGATCAAGTATGATACAAATTACAAGACTAACCTGAATAGTTATGTTGACTCAGATTGGGCAGGAAACACCACTAAGAATAAGAACACCTTGGGTTTCTTCTTCACTTTGATATCCAATATGATCTATTGGTTTGGCAGGATGCAATCCTGCATGGAGCTAAGTACAACAGATGCCTAATATGTTTCCACTTGATGAGCTAGTTATGAGGTAGTGTGTTTTCTTTTTAAATATACTATTTGGTTTGATTGATCTGACTTGCATTTTTTATGATGCAGAGAGGAGAAATGAAGCTCTAGTATGTGATCCAGATCAAGTCCCCTCGAGAGAGGGAGTAATGAATTACAGCATGGCTAGAGATCCAAGTTATCTGAGTGTAAAAGTCCTCGTGAAGTTCATAGGTTTCTCGTATGTAATCAATCCTGTAGTTTGTGCTCGGATGTAATCAGTCCTAGCGAAGCTCATAGCTTATCCTTGGACGTAATCAGTATTGATGTGATTCTATTTTATAAATAGACAAAGTGAAGTTCGAGTACTTGAGAAAAAGACTTGGTGAGATCTAGAATGAGACCTATCAAAAGAGGGAGTGATGAGTTCTAGCATCGATGGAGAGATAGGTTGTTTGAGCGTAAATATTGGAAAATATCATAGGTTTTGTAGACGTAATCATTCATGTATGTTTTCCTCATATTTTATCAGTCTTGGTGAAGCTCGTAGGTTATCCTTGGATGTAATTAGTCCTGACATGTTTCTATGCTAGAAATAAAGAGAGACTAGAAGATGCAGATGCATGATATCTCACATGGGATACGAGATAGGTTTTCCAATAGGAAACGATCATGATGTAGTAGAATGCTCAGACATAATCAATCATGTAGGTTTTTTGAGTGTAAATAAGAGTCTGAACATGATACACAAGTTACGCAGACATAATAAGTCCCGAGACGGGTTGTCTGAATGTAAATATGAGACTATTTCTAGTACGTAGGTTATTCATATGTAATAAGTCTTGTGGGTTGTTCGAGTGTAAAGAATCCCTAGGATGGTACAGAGGTTACTTTGATATATTATGCCCCAAAGGTTATCTGAATGGAAAAGACGTTGGATGCAGGTTATTCAGATGTAATAAGTCCTTGAGGTTGACCTGGAACATAAAATCCCTAGTGTAGCAGGTTGTTCGATCATAATTAGCCCTTACATATATCTATATATGGGTGTGTTCCCATGTTGAGATGATAAGGTAATAAATCACAAGAGGTGAACCTAGGAGGTCCTTGTTTACTAGTAGAATGTGGGTTGAGCATGTAGAGATGCAATGCATTGAATGTGCTCCTAGGTTATTCTTGCATAGTAGAAGCTACAGGTTGTCTTCATGATGTGAAAATATCTTGAATTACTCCTATGGTAATAGAACAGAGGTGGTATGCATATGAGATGTGATCTGTGTGTTTTTTTTTTTTTGTGCAGGTCAAAAGAGATGACCTGGATATGAAAATATAAAGGTAGGAAACTCAAGTCATTTTTGTGACAATGTAAAGAAGGTTATGGATTGTACGTACATGATGATATGGATACGATGAGATGACAGTAGGAAACACAGGTTATTGCAATGGGAAATGCAAATAAGGTCATGGTTTGGACCTACACGATGGTCTGATACGATGAGAAGACAATAGGAGAGGTAGGTTGTTGTAGTTCCAATGTAAAGAATGGGCTTGGTCTATACTTGTGTGATGGCTTGCTCATGGATATGATGAATACATGGATGAGGTCTAGGAATACACCCAACATGAAAAAGGGTTGTCTCTGTAGAAACTTCCTATGATGGATAGATGTGACAGATTGGACAATATGAGGACAATGGAAACAATGATGATGATGAATCAACGTCGATGACCCGATTGTTGATGACTATGGCAAGAGAATACCTTCCTAGTTAATACAGAGTGTTGTTGTAATTGTAAATTTCGAAGATATTATGATGTATATGACTATTGTATTGTTGTAGCCCCATAGGGGATGTGTGTTCCACCTTTGGGGATTTCATTATTATGTATGTTCAATGAGGAAAATCCTATGTTGTAATTTGAGGAAATTGTCCCAAGATTAAATAAAGTAAAATTTATTCATGAGTATTCTTAGGTAGGTCAACCCCAAAGGTAACCTGACTGACCTAGTGGTTGAGTTAACAACTAAAAAAAAGAATATAAATAGGGAGGCGCACTCCTCATTTGTCACACACCTCACTTGCTCTCTCATATGCTCCTTAGGAGAGAGAGGAAGAGAAGGGACATAGGGTTGATGCATACATATTGTTCTTTGGTTATTCTATCTTCTCATCTTATCTTTGTGATGGAACTATTCTAAGGAATTCTATGGGGTTTTGTCCTTTATGGTTTCCCCAATGAAAATATTTGTGTCTTTTGTATCTTGTGTATCTTTGATGTATTGGTGTGGTTGTTATTATTTCAGGTAAATATCCTAAGTAAATTAACTTAGAAAAACTAACATGTAACTCATAAATTATGTCATTACGGACATTTAAGTTCCATTAAGATCAATATGTATCTATAAGTATTATCAAATACATCATCATCGTGGGCATTGACATTGTTGTCATCATCATCATCAATGACATATGTTGCATCAATACCATTTTCATCATAATCTTAGTTAAGTCAAGTCCCTAGGCTAGCTAAATCTATGATTATTTTACACCTCACTCAATGTCCATCTCGCTATTATGGTCAATTCAATGCATTAGGGTGAATTATGTTCCCATTAGGACCAATCAATATCAAATAGTGGTATAATCACCTGCAACATCATTGTTGACATTGATATCATTGGTGTCATCAACATCTTATGCTAGGCACATTTCCTAGCTCTATACTTAGCGCTGTGTGAGATGTTTTTCCTGGAGAAACTCATGGTGCAATCCCTAGCGATAACCTTGACTCAATATATGGTGATATGCTTGGTGCTATTTTGGACATTTTTTGGAGGCTATTTTGAGCATTAAATGGGATGTTATTTTGGATAGTAATTGGGAGGCTAAATTTCTAGCATTATTCTAGGCGATAGACATGGCCCTATACCTAGCGCTATGTTGGATGTTTTGTAGGTGCAATTCCTGTCTCTATACTTAGCGGTATGTCAGATATTTTTCCTGGTGACATTCATCACACAATTCCTGGTGCTAACCCTGGATCAATATATGGTGCTATGCTTGGTGCTATTTTGGATGTTTTTTTGGAGGTTATTCTGGGCATCATATGGGATGTTATTTTGGAAATTAATTGGGATGCTAATATGGATGCTAATTGGGATGTTAATTAGCATCCAAATTAACAACAAATTCTAAAAAGGGATGCTAATAATGCCATTAAAAGTGCCATCCCGTGCAAAAGATCCCACTTTATCCAGAAAATGATGAAAAATACACTAACTCTAATAGTGGATTATAAAAGGGGAGCTAAAAGAGATGCTAATCACATGGTTTTGTTGTAGTGTCTATTGATTACCATGTAAAATCCTTCTTTTTATTTGATAAATGTATGTTACTCTACCTTCATAAATAGTTACAAACCATTGTCAATTAGATTAAAAAGAAGAGGGAATATCTTTGTAAACCCACATAATACAATTTGTGTCAAGATTGGAAGGAAGGAATGTGTTAAGTTGATGAAGTAAAAAATTCTAGCTATCTACACATCACAACATTGGAGCCACTTGTTCCATTTTTATAGCCGTCCATGTATCTAATATTTGCGAACTACGTCATCTACTTGTAATATTATGAACTTTCATTACTTTTTCCATTTCTTTTTCCCCTTGTCTCTATGATCATGCATTAGAGATAGTTCATATCATGTTATGTGACATGATTCTCATCGATGATTATCATATATTACTGGTACGACCATGGTAGTATGACTAAAATATGGTGTATGATGGTCACAGGAACACTGTCGCAATTGAAAAGTAAGATAAAAAGTTTAGATTAATCCCCTTGGCTAAAAAGCAGAGTAGCTAGGTAAATGAGAAGAATTACTAGGAGAAAAGGGAAGGGATTTTATGTGTTCAACTAAGGAAATATTAAAGGATGAAAAGAAGCAATGGTATCACTTCTTATCCATTCCAAGGGACCAAGTGTCAACATGTTGATTAAGATCATTCTAACTAATTTAAAGAGGTATTTCCAAAGTTCAAGGGCATAATGGTCGATGATATATAGATAGGATCGCCACCAGCAAGAACTATATCACATCATATCAACTTGATCGCAAGAATGAGTTTTCAAAACAAGGCATGACATAGGAAGATGCCAACAAAGAATATTAGGTTCGACTGACAAGTCCAAGAGTTGTTGGGTAAGTGATTGATAAGGGAGAGTTTGAGCTCATATGCAGTACAAGTTATATGAATAGCAAATAAAGGAGGAGATTAGAGGATGATCAACGATTTGAGGGCCATAAAAAATATCAGAATCAAGTATAGGTTTTAATTACCAAGGTTGAACAACTTGATTGATGGCTTGACTGGAGTAAGGTAGTCCACCAAGATTGAGTTGAAGAGTGGGTATCACTAGATCATGATTAGAGAAGGTGATGAGCGGAAGAAAACCTTCATGAGTGGCTGGTTATTCTCATCTATGAATTACGTCATCTACTTTTAATATCATGACATTTCACTACTTTTTCCGTTGTTTTTTCTTGTTAGTTTTTCTTATAAACATATGCTATCTCAAATTTATCCTTAGATACCTAATTTAGAGACACTTTTTTTTATGGATTTTGACCAAAAGCTGAAAAACAAATTCAAAATTAAGTTGTATAACTAGAGACAAATAATTTCCTCATCAAATATACTAAGAAACACATACAAAAAATTTCAAACATAGTACAAATACAAAATGCGTACCAAAATTTTCAATGCCAAAAATACTTTTGGGACATTGATTTCCTTATCGAATATAAATATAAAACTACGTTAAACTATTAATGAGGAAGGGAAATTGATTTCCTTATCAAATATAGTTGCGACATGAGACCAAACTTTTTAATGAGAAACGTACTTGTGACCTTCAATAAATAAGAAATAAGAAAATGAACAGTTTCTATCATATAATTCTAATTGTAGTTGTTGGAATTGTTTAAAAAAAACTAAATGATAATGATATATATATAGTGATGAGATGAAAGAGACTCGTGAAATATAAAGAGATTCGCTAAAATACTTCTATATTCATTTTAATGGGAGAAAGGAAGGCAGTTCTAGTTTAATTTGAGAAGGCTTTGTTAAGATAAGAGCATTCGTATGTTTTGAGCGTATTAGGCCAGGTGGAAAGGAAGACTAAGACAAACAATAACATCAAATCATGTACCCAGGAAATCATGCAATGAACGCTTATTCGTAAGTATACCATCGAAGAGTGTGAAGTCAACCTCGAATGCTGTGTAAACATAAATTTTCACACGGGGTTTCATTATCGGCTTTAATCCAACCACCCACATATGAGACCCACTATTTCTAAGTGTTGTTAACATACGATTGGGATTAAGATTTTGAATTATTAAAAATCAATAGTAACAAGATGCAGTTAGCTACTCTGCTGATCACAATTAAATCCTCGATGCACATACTAATCCCCTTTGACAACTAGACCATTTCTTCTCATTCTGTTTGAAACCATACCTTGCTCATGGAGAATCAAATATTCCAAACGGCACCTTTATAAGGCCTACCCAAGATTGGATGAGTCTCGTGTATAGTGTGAGTACAAGGAACAGATGAACATGTGACTGCTCAACTCGGCAAACGCCAAAGAAACACAAACAAACTTGTTCATTTCCAAACCCGTCTTACTAAGTCTTTCCTTCATACTATTGTTGCAACCTCCAGAACTACAACTTGCAGCTTATGGTATTTGAACCGAACTTTCTCAAACCTTCTCCCAATACAAGCTCCCAAGGTGTGTTAAGCGTGCCTCTACAGTCTGAACCGATAGTCTCCTCTGTTCTCCCCTTCGTTGAGCTGTTTGGACTTGTTACTCACACTCGGAAGAAAGATTTTTACAGTAATTTCTAATATTACAATAACAATTTGGAGAGAGCGTCTTCTTACAAATATTTTAGAATGTATATCCATCGCAAGTTCAATTTGAACTATAACCTTGACAAAAAAAATTAACAGAGGGTGGAAAGCTTAATTTTCCTTCGAAAAGAATTTCAAATCAATAAACCTGCTACTGTGGGAGAATTTTTTTTTTTTTGAAACACTTGTCACTCCAGTTATCTTGTACTAGTGTGAAGCCTTAGGGTGCAACAACTTTTGAGAATCTTGAAGAAAGATTTAACAAATTCAAAAATGTTTTTATCACATATTACCTCATTTTTAAAAGCAATAAGCCTTATCATATTCTCCTTATAGAAGCTGGCCGTACCCCAATAGGAAGTATCACTATGACTACGTACGTGTTGTACAATAACAAGATAAGTAACATGGAAGACTACATACTCCCTAAAACCATTTACAATTTAAGAGAGGATGACATGAAGACCACATGGCTTGGATAAACTATTGGGGGATTCACAAAAAATATCAGTTTGCAAAATATCAACAACCTCAAAAATATTATCACATTTAAGTTTAAAGAGAAAATGTGGGAGAAGAAATATTTAGAGGTTAAAAGAAAATTAAGGTCTTACAAGGAGGACAATAACCCTAATCCTGAAAATAAAAAATATCTTTGTCTTAACTAGTTCGAAGAACAAAATTAATATAGCCAAGATAAGAGCAAATTCCCATGAAGTTCATAGTGAAACATGGAGCTAGGTAATTCCTAAAACAACATAGGTGGACAATATTTTCTAACTTTGTGAATGTTTGAGTGTTGAGGAGGAATTTAATTTTCTACTAGATTGCTCCACATACACCAACAATCGATCTCAATTTCCTAATCTTTGCTACAATTACAACCTACATGATCTTCTACCGTGTAAAAACTACGACAACTTAGGAATGCTTCTTTATAATCTTTTTTATTATTATAGGAATACATATTACAACTATGTAAATAATTCTTATCTCTTTTCTTAAGGTCCGATAAGCCAAATGGATTTCAATGGACATTAATCATCATCATAAATCTCTCCGCAGTTTGAAAAAGATAGAGCATCGTTGATTTAACAAGATACAAAATAAAAACAACCTGCAATAACTACATAGGATAAGGATGTGTGAACTGTGACATTATTGGATATACTAGTAGACTTAGCCCCAAGCTGTCTCGACAAGTGCTCAAGACCGTATATGATACATTATTTAGTAGGTGTTGATATAATGCATGAGGATGATTAAAAGTCATAACCATATTGTGGTAGTAATCTCGTGCTTTGAAGGATCACCATAGATGCATCTCTTTGCAGATAAGACAATAGATGACAAAAGATTGTGCATCTAGGTTCACTTGGGTCATATGCCTATTTCTAGGAATGGAGGAGATAGAGTGATTTATTTGATCGGCTAGGGTTGGAGACATTATTAATATAATTGTGTCATTTTAAAAGTATGTGTATTTAATTAACTAAATATTTTATTGTAAAACTACATTGTTAATCAAGATTTATTATTTGTTTCTTATTTTCATTAAGAAAAAATGACGATTTCTCCAATTTGTACAGGGAAATCTCAAGTTTAAGTTTAACTCATGATTGTTTAAGATAATCTTGATAACTACTGTTGAAAAATTATATTTACAATATTCTTTATTGGAAATAAGCATTAAACTTTTAAGGATAAAATGGAAAAAATCATTTAACAAAATTTTATGTTAAACTCGTATTATATATCTTAACTCATCTAGAAATGTGTTCAAAATATCAAATCCACAAACCATTCTTCCCTCAAACTTTACATTCTGCATTATTAATTTTTACTAATTAACACTCCACAAATATTATTTTGATAAATATTCAAGGATTGTACTACCACCAATTAAAATGAAAGCACATCTATAATATTCATGGTTTGCATTGTATTTTCTAGTATTAATTGAATTTACATTAATAATAAATATAATATTATAAAATAAAAACGGTAAAACTAATGATAATGTTTAACATTAATGATTAAACATATAGCTTATTCATAAAGCACTTACATTGTTACAAGTTCAGTTTTGCTTCAAAATTCATCATTATTCACTCATAATCAAAGACAATGAGAAGACCCGCAACTAATATGCGCGTGGATTTAACCCCCAAGAACCCGTTTAGCAAGTAGTTACATTCATTAGTCATATTCATTTGATGAAATGAGTTGTTCATTAGATGAAACGAGTTGTGTGACCAAAGCCATGGGCACACAACATGAAAAACCTGCTAATTTCATTTGGTTGGAACACATTCACAATTATTAAAATGAACATATAGTCCATAAACATAGTCACTATCATTTCATTGGTTACAGGCTTAGGTTCAACACAGAGTGTGATCTATTTAATGACATTTATTATTGGATATGAGTAGAGTGACTTCGGAGAAAATCAAGTTTAAGTTCACCATGGCCACAAACGCTTATGAAGAAATACACATTCTTATCATTCCAAACCTACCTATTAGATTTCATTTCTTTCCAATCCTACCCATTCCGATGACTTATTACAGCACAACTGCAGCAAACAATTACAAACTTGTGAGAAATTGTCACGCTCCAAATATCGTTATTATCATCTAACCCGATCGCCTATATGTTTGAGCGATTCATTTTTACAATTATGATGTCTTTGAGCCATCGAAACTCTGTAACCTCGGAGTTTTCCATAAATCTCGGGAGTAGAGTTTGGGTATTATATAAATCAGAATATCATTTGGCTGTATGGTCTTCATAAAAAGGGTGTGATATGGTGTGATAACCCACATCAACCGCATGACCTGAGTTGCTCCCTAAAATGGTCACGAAAAAGGCGGCTCACTGAAATTCTATGTTTTCAAAATCATGCCTGCACCGTGACTATGCCAAGAAGTTCAATAAAATATACACATAATTTTATAAATAAAGGTAGCTAAAATAAATTTCATTGTATCGACACATGGACCCATAAATCGAATTGGCATTACTTAAATTTATCCTACCATCTAGGTTCAATTGATTCCAACTAAAAAACTATTGAAGCACACTCCTACGTATTAGGAATGGATTTTCTTAAGAATTGTCGTTAGTTATCTCATTACTCGATGCCAATAAAATGCCTATATGTTAAGAAATACTATTATTAATATCCAATTTCCATTGTAGATGATTGTGTTCAACCTTAACTTAACGGAATTCAACATAAAAACTCTTTTTGTAGAATCAAAATAATATTGGAGGATCGGGTGGGTGAATACATAGAAAAATGGAATTTCCTAGGTCAGTTGACGTGTAACCAAGGTGGAGCTTCTTTTGAGAAAAATAAATAATTACTATTTTTTCTTATGATATAAAGTAAATGTAATATCCTGAATTTTGACTTTCACTATAATGGGCATGAATCACATTGCATATAAGTTACTTTGATATTTATGTTTGTATATTAGGCGTATGTCCCACTACACATGAGTTATGGTGATTAGTTAGATATATTGGGCGTAAGCCAATGCATATGTTTTATTATCATGTATGTGATTGTATATGTTGGGCATGGACCCTGATGGACAAGGATTATTGTCGTAGTATGATGTATTGGATGTGTTAGGTGATTTATCTTAATGCATATACTGAGATGATTATTGTGATGAAATGTGCAAAAGATTGAATGCATCATTAAGCTCTATAATGTGTTGGGCATAAACCGCAAAACACATAAGTGATGAGATTTGTGTTGAGCGCAAGCTATGGAACACATAATTATGAAATCTTGTGTTAAGTGTAAGCTTTGGAGCACATGAGTTATGAGATTTTGGGTTGAGAATAAACTCTGGAACACATGAGCTATAAGATTCGAAGTGTTTGGAATAAGCCCTGGAGCATTCCAAATTGATGTTGAATAGAAGCTCTGGAGCATTAGATCATTGGCCATTGTATCCCTAGGTGTATTGTACAAGTACATCCTAGCATTAGTGTTGAGAGAGAGAGGATATGGACTTGCACTAAGTGTAAATCCCAGTTACTAGCGTTGAGCTTGGTCTCTAAATAGTGCTAGGAGTTACTGAAATTAAGTGTGTTGAGTGAGAACGACTCTGAATAGCATCGACCCTTATCTTACTTATTTTGAGTTGCTTAAATGAAATTTTGAATCTAATTCTCATCAAGTACTGGAAGAACTACCACAATATATGAGGTTTCCAACATGTAAGGAGGATCTAGAGTTGCCTAATATAGTTGAACAACCCTACCTACGGCCTTGATAAAAGAAATAAGTATAACCTAAGNTATATATATATATATATATATATATATATATATATATATAAAGAGAACTAAAATAATAAATAAAGAGTTTATGTATTTATTATTTACTAAACTGATTAAATAAATATTCCATTCTAAAGTCAAATTAGAAACTAGTAAAAAGTTCCTAAGTTAAACAAAATGATTATTAAATCCACATAAATCAATTAAGGATTATTTTCAAGAAAATAATGGAATCTTGATCTAACTGAAGTTTTAAAACAACTGTTGTTTCCTAAAAGATTGTCTATAAACACCCAAGCCAAGAGAAGGCTTGGGGGAGGTGATTATTATTCCAAAAATAGTTTTGGAGAGCATTTCCAAAAGCAAGCATTATTGTGGCATAATTATACAGAGCCTGATATTTCAAATAAGAACAACCTCACCTTTAGGATTTATAGATCACTTACATGTAGGAGCCATATTGGGGGGATCCGTATTAAAACTAGGAACGATTATGGGTCATGGTTGGAAGGAACGTGGTAGTTGCAAGGTTATCTGGTTAACATATCTAAGGTCAGAAGTAACTAGGGTTTTATTAATTCTGTAAGTTTAAGTGTGGAGGGTTCTTAGCCATTAACAATATTGATAGTGAAGGTGTGAGGTTTCTACATTTACCAGTTATATTAATTATGTTTACAAGTTGTGCTTATAGTTATTATGCTCTCCAAGTTTATTTTCTTGTTTGAATATATGTTTTAGGATTGTTTCATTTGTTAAGTTTAAACTCTTCCTTTAATTTTTTAGATAGATCCTAGGGTTAATTTTCTCTTAGAATTATATTTAACTAGTTCATAATTTTAAGTTAGAATTTTTAGTATAGATCTAAACCCTAGTTTCTAGATAAAAATAATAAACCAGATCTATATTACCATGTTTCTAGAACTAAAACCCTTATGTTTTTTTTTTACAAAGAACTTGTACAAGTCTATGACCTTATTAAAAAATAAACTAGATATTAATGAGAAGTAGCTAACTAAAAACAAGTTTAAACTTTGCTCAATAAAACAATTAATATATACAGTAAATACATATTTACAAACATTCAAACCAGGGATCGAAACCATTTTAATCCAAACTAAACCCATAACCTAAACAAAGTGATGGCACATTTCATTTTCCAGCAAAACACAGACATAGATTTCATTTATCCTATCTACGTAAAAATCATAAACCTATTAAATAAAATAGAGCATTATATTACGCTACAAAATAGATCTATGAAAAGGATTATCAAAATGTCAATTTACCAGAACAATTTCCATACCCACCAGTTCAAATAGTGTTGAACATTACCAATTAGCTAAATAACATAAAATCCATAACTCATCTAACAAAATCTTATGCATATCACTAATCGAAAGATAAATAAATAAACCAAAGAAAATTCACCATCACGGCCTAAGGTCAAGCCATATGAGCTCCGACCTCTTTTCTGCTAATACGTTTAAAAACGTTAAAAAGTGCCAAATTAATATCCATAAATATATTTAATCATTAAACTCCAGCCAAGAAATCCACCTAGGATCGAGTCGCGTAGAGCCCAACTGGGAGCTTTAAACATATCAAAAACAACGAAACAAAACTATACAACATTACGACTAAGTATCGATTCCTTTAAAAACAAGATAAACCTTATGTCTTTACATTTAAAAACTAATTTGTAAACCCATTACATATGATTCGTTATTTAGGCAAGGATTGGGCCAAGCCCTTATGGCTGCTCGTGAAACAACCAAATCACCACATCTAACTTAGAAACAAAGCTAGGTTCTTCCATTTAAAAAAAAACACACCGACAAGAATTCTTCCATGAAAAACAAAATCTCTTACAAATTCAAGAGATGTCTTTGGCATATTTACACACAGATAATTTATTTACAATAAACTAAAATCATTTAAATTGATAGAGCAACATCCTTGTAAAATGATGAATCAACTAAACGACATTTCCATAGGGGTGAATCCGCGGACCTAGGTAACACTTTTTGGCAAGCCCATTTTGGCAAAAACAGAAAAACGCACCTCAGTCGAGGGTTTAACAAGCCCTCGACCGAGGTTTTAATATCTCAACCGAGGTTTTATCAAGCCCTCGACCGAGGTTTTGTTCAGCCCTCAACCGAGGTATTTCTTAACCCTCGGTCGAGGTATTAAAACCTCGACCGAGGTGCCTATGTCGAAAAAATTATAAAAAGAGGTCGCAGGGGCCGCGGCCGTCTTTTTTGAAAAATTCCACTGTGCAAGCTCGACCGAGAAATGACGAGCGGCGTAAGGATTGGCATCCCGAAGCAACCCAACCTCGTCACGATGGCGTCGGAGCCAAGAGGTAATAGTTTAAATAATTGTTTTTCAATTTATAAAATTCGTAAATGTATGTTTTATTTATAAAATTGGTAAATAATTGTTTTATAAATTTATAAAATTTGTTTTAAAATTTGGTAAATGTATGTTTTTTTAATTTTCATGTTTAAAATGTGTACCAGCAAGCAGAAATGCTGCTGGATTTTTGAAAATTTGTAGTTAAATTGAATTTTTTTGTTAATTTGTTATATATATATAAATTATGTCAACCGGTAGCAATTTATGCTACCGGTTTAATTTTGAAATGTGTCCCGGGCAACCCGAAATGCTGCCCGATTTTTTTCAATCCTCCGTGAATTCATGGAGGATTGAAAAAAATCCGTAAAATACCAACTAAACAAACCTATATGAACCATAGAGACAATTAATCAACTGTAGGCCCGAGACAAATAATAATTTTTTTATAAAAATTTATTTGAAATTGGTTAATACTGAAAGCATCATTCTTTCAAAGAGGAGATGAAAAATAAATCATCTTTACGTATAGATCCTAAACTCTTGAGTTAGAAACCTTCATTATTGGGAGATTGAAAGATACCCTATAATTATAAATACAATTAATGATGATTAGAAAACTTACATTAACCACTACAAAGACAATGTTTTAAATTGTAAATTCAATAGGTAGTGGCCATCATGCTCATCTCTTATCAAATGGACCAACTCCAATTTTATTTTATTTTTTGTTATTTTTTCCACTTCAAAAACAACAACAAAAAATTCATGGAAGGAAGACTATTATTTTAGGGCAATGTTGGTCTCTTCTTTAAACCATGGTTCTTGAATTTCAACCCAATGACAATGCTTATCTCAACAACCCTAGTTTGTATAAGACTCTTGAATCTTTCCATCCCACTGTGGACTATGAGAGTTTTATAAGGTATTGGAAACCCCCTTGATAAATGTATTAAGAATGACCCATGCCAAAGAAATATCGGAATCATCACCTATTTTATAATTTGTATAGAGCTTGCATTTAGTGAAGTTTTATCTGATCAAATCATTATAATATGTGATGATCATCAATCAACTCATGAATTGGATAACAAGAATATGAAGTTAAGGTGTATAATTTGTAAGATACATGTGACATTCGAGAGATCCTTACCCAAAGGCTAATGTCTGGAAGGGAAAAAAATGGAAAATAAGAACAAACCTTGAGGCTAAAGACACACTAAGATGAATCCTCAAGGGCTTGTTCCAAAATAGGATTCATAATGATATAATCCAAGAGCATTGAAAAAAGTACCTACCACTCCTTTTGAGGTATGCAACATAGATATGGATTGAATCATGTCAAATGAGCAACCCCTCCTCTGTAAGTTGTCACTACTATAAACCTCTTAAGAAGATGAAAATGAGATACACATTTGACAATTCTAACTTAAAAAGGGAAATGATTCGATTTGACCAAATGAAGGCATAAAAAAGGGAAAAAAAGTGTTCAACTTATTAACATACAACCTTCGTAATCATTTGATTTGATTTAGAAGTATGTTCCTATCTTCAAATATTCCAAAACAACTAAGTAGAGTATGGCCTTATTGCAATGAAGTTTACTACTTAAAAATTCCGACTCAAATAAAGGGGTAACAACTAAATAACTAACCTTTAATTCAAAGTTGTAAGAGTTGAAAACTAAACAACAAACTTGAAAAAAATTATTATTATATTTTTTATTAATAATAATTTTAACATCATATTTTTTACATTTTTACACTATACAACATGATATACATGTAGTCATTATCTATATAACACAACACCTATCATTACAATTTTAGATTAACAAATATTAAAATGTTTTATTATTATTATTATTAATAAATTTAACATCATACTTTTTCCATTTCTATACTATGCCATATGATATACTTGTAATTATTATGTATATAATACAACACATATCATTACAATCTTAGATTAACAAATATTAAACTCGTGAATTTTTTTTTGCATTAATAATTAATGTAAATCATAAGTTGCCCCCTGCGCTTTGGTCTATTGGTCACTCCACGTTTTGTTAAGGCGTGGAGGTTGTTAAGTAGGTAATAGGCTCAAACAATCTGGTGCAGAAAGATGATCGACAATGTGTAGGGGGGTTGGGCAGGCTACCCAAGGGCCTATAGTGGTAGCGACAGAAATCAACCCCGTGTCATGTAAGTACGAAATGGGCTAGTAGCCAATTCCCC